>JALGBA010001927.1:0-82421 GCA_023970755.1 Azemiops feae | reverse complement strand
GACCCGTTTCCCACCAAAAACAAAACACTGGGAGCCGCAAAACCCCCAAGCAACCCGCCGAGCTCCTCTGTTACTGCCCCTCTCTGCCCCCTTAGTGCTGGATGGATCTGACCTGGAGAAGCTCGCAAGTCTTCTCCATCAGAAGCAAGGAGGGAGGGCGGGCTGAGGGAAACGGGCCTTTTCTATCTGTACAAAACCAGCAATTGTAAATACTTTTCAGAAATGTAAAAAGAAAAAAAGAAAAATTACAAAAGAGCAAACACCATGAAAATGTATACCCCCATACACACACACACACACACACATTTAAAATCTGAAATATTTTGAAGACCAGAGAGTCAAAGCAGGAGAGAAGCTAATTGTGTCAGATATGCACTGAGAAATCTATTTGCAGATTGACAAAAAAGTAACAAGAACCTATTTATTGTATATAATGTTTTATTATAAATCGTGAATTGTATATTATTGCATCTGTACATCTGCTGTGGTTTTGTGATGTGCAAATTTCAGCATGGGTTTCATTGAGTTTTTCAGTTGCTTTTCTATTGTTTGTGGGAGTTTAAAAAAAAATGTTTTGGGTTTGTTTGGGGTTTTTTTGGCAGGACACACCCAAAGACCCAAGTTTGTATTAAAAAAAAAAAACTATGGAAAAAATAGACAAACTAATACACCCTTTCACTGAAGAAGAGGGGAGGGAGGGGGGGAAAGGGAGCGAAGTTTTCTGAGTTCTCATTGGCCACCTGTAAGCCCAAATGAGTACAGTATTCCCTCCTCCGCGGGCGCCCCTTTATGCCAGTGCTGAGCTCAGGGTGTGTGCATGCGCGTGTACGCATGCGTGCGACTCCCCGCTCCCCCCGCCCATCTTTTGTCCTGCTCTCTATTCCCTCCTTTTCCTGTTTTGGAAACTTCTGTGCAGCTTTGTGGATCGTGCAGAAAAGAAAAAAAAAGGGGGGGGAAACACCCCATCCTGTGTTGTCCATTTATGCAAATATACCAGGCTTGGTAGTTGCTTGGAGACGAACACACTCAAATCCTCCGGATTGGCACCATCTAAGCCGCTGCTGCTTGCTTGATTCCTCTCCCTGGCCAAAAAAATCATCTTCGTCCAGCTCCCGAGTCCCCACCACCACTCTTTTTTTTCTTTTACTGCTCCCTCTCCCGCATCCCAATTGGTCTTTTTGTGTATTTAGGAAGGAATTTTTAATAGACACTTTTTATATTAAAAGAAACCGATATATTGAGTGACGAGGCTGCCTCGTGTGCATCTCTTAGCTGTTTGGTTGGACGCTGCTTGGGGGACCTCAGGGGGTGCAAAGGGGGGAGACGGCTTCATGGCGAAGGCTTGGTGGGGGCGCTGCTGGCGGGGCGGGACAGGCAAGATGGCTGCGGGGCTCGCTCTTGGCTGCGCCCCGCAACAGCTCCAGGGGAATTGAGCCCAGCTTCCCGGCGCTGGCATCCAGGAGGCCAATGCGGCTGAGTTTGTGCCATGACAGAAAACTAGCCAAGCACCGCATGGCGGAGGTCCCAGGAAGGCCAAGCATGGGGGGGGCAGGAGGCAGCAGAAGGCGCCCAGGGCACCACCGCCCGGCCCGGGGAGATGCGTGGTTGGCTCGGCTGCCCGGGGACAACCCAGGGAGGGATGCCCCCACCAGCCCCTGCCGACCGCTGCCCCAGCCAACACTGCCACCCGGCCTGGGGAAATGTGTGGCCGGCTCGGCGGCCCGGGAAGCGATGCCCCCGCCAGCCGCCGCCCCAGCCGACACTGCCGCCCAGCCCGGGGAAATGCGTGGCCGGCTCGGAGGCCCGGGAAGTGATGCCCCCGCCAGCCGCCAGCCCAGCCGACACTGCCGCCCGGCCCGGGGAAACACATGGCTGGCTCGGTGGCCTGGGAAGCGATGCCCCCGCCGCCCGAGCTGAGACTGCCGCCCGGCCCGGGGAAACACGTGGCCGGCTCAGCGGCCCGGGAAGTGATGCCCCCACCGCCCCAACGGGTAAAGTTCACACCTCATGGTTAGGTCATCTAGGTTTTTTCAGGCATTTCTGCAGTAGTTTTAGCAAGCTGGACACATCTCAGCCTGGCACTGACCTCAGGGAGGGGCAAAGGTTTTGGGCTTCAGAGGGAATCAGATTAAAAGTGGCTTCTTTCTCCCTTGCATCTCAAAACATACCTCAAAGGAGCGGGGGACTCATCTTTGATCGGCCATAAAGCCCCTGACAATATGGACTGAGATCTTAAAACATGTTTATCTCATTTCATACATTCCAATAGTTGGGAACCTTCTCCTGTGCAAATGTATGTAGCAGATCATCATGCTAAGCCAGCATCTGAATTATATAGATTTTGGCATGGTACATTATGCCAACATAGCAGTTCTCTTTCCTTAACCTAAAAGTTAAAGGTGTTTGTGTAAACTTACCCAGAAGTTAAGGGTGTTGTGTGAACTCACCTAGATTTACCACAAACCATCTATGTGATGGCCAATACAGTACGTCTGCACAGAGAATTTGAAACTTTTAAAGGATCTGCTTTTGGATTCAGGGTCCATAGCTATCCAGCATGGCAACATTGACAAGATGAGAGAAGCCATTGCTTCTCTTCACAAACCATTGCTGTGCCTGCCTCTGTTCTTGCAAGCCCAGCCAGTTGACCTCCAAATCACTAAAATTGGGCCGATTTTTTGCAGCTGGTTGTGCTGCAGAGAGGTGACAAGAATCTCCCCATCCTGACAAGGAGAATGGGTTTCAGGTCCTCATGAAGGCAACTGGGGGGATGGGGCAATGAAGCATGGGTCCTGAAGAGCCAGGAATGACTGAGAGGCTATAGGATGCCTGTGGGCCTTTCTGTCAAGGGCAGGGAGGGCGCTGTGGAAGAGAGAAGGGAAGGCAGAGCCCCCAACCCAATCCAGTCAGGGCAGCCTTCGGTGCGATCAGAAACCTCTCTTCTGAGGGAGGGGCCCTCCTCACATATGGGGGGGGGGCTGTTGAGCATCACAAACATCACAGTCAGCATTGTCAACACAGAGCAAAACTTTTCTTTGCTTGCCTCCTTCCTTCTTTCCATTCTTTGACTCTCTAGAGTCAAAGTAAGTAACTTACAGATTTTGAACCAACCTAGAACTAAGGAGAAATTTCCTGACAAAACAATCAGTGGAACGACTTGCCTCCAGAAGTTGTGGGTGCTTCAACACTGGAGGTTTTCAAGAAGAGACTGACAACCATTTGTCTGAAATGGTAAATGGTGAGGTTTCCTCCTTTAGCAGGGGGTTAGACTAGAAGACCTCCAAGGTACCTTTCAACTCTGTTCTTCTGTTTCAAGCATGCAGTATATTTAGCAAAGTGTTAGCGGGGATAGAGATTTGAGGGCAGAGATGGGGAGTTTAGTTTTAGCACCTAATTTGGGGGATGGGGCAGTGCAAGATGAAAAAATTTGTCTCTTCCAGCTTATTAGGGTTCTTTATTGAAGAAATGTGGGGTTTGGGGGGAAGGGGGGGGTCAAAGCCAGGAAAAGTTTTCAGGAAGCTCATCTGAAGCTGCCCAATCATCATGCAGTGTCTGGTTTCCCAAGCCTAGCAAGAGCCAGGAAAGCTTTACAGTCTCCCAACAGCCTGAGGATCAGCCTGGAAAGCTTCAAAAGCAGCCGCCATTTCTACAAGGACTTCTCAGAGTATTGAAAATGGTGTCCACTTCCGGCAGGTCTGAGGATCAGGCCCAAGCACTGCAGGGTCCCCTTGGGGCAGGATCGAAGGGGAAGAGGCTTCCAGCCAGAGGGAAAGATGTTACCCAGCCATATCTGGAAGGCCGCAGGACCCCCAACACTCCTATACGTTAAAGAGGGGCTTGGTGGAGGCACAAAGGAGTCAAGGAGGGGCTGAAGAAAGAGCTCACATTTGGGGAAAGGAGATGAAAAAGGGGGCTCTTTTGGCAGGGGGTGACCCCAGCAGGCAGCAACATGGTGGCATTGGCATTCAGCTCTTATTTTCCCCAGGGTGGCACACTTTGATGTGAAGGAAGACAGACAGTCCTGATCTTGAGTGGGGAGGGAAGTCCAAAGTCTGAAATCTTCCAGTGACGCTTTTTGCCTAAAGCCAAGTTCTCCACAAGGAAAGATTTCCATTTAGGGCCTTCCAGGTCAGAGAGAGAAGCGAACTGCAGCTGATTCCATCTGTCTCTGCCCAAAGTCTCCCCTGGAGGATTCGGCCAAAGAGCAGAGCTGAAACTTTGAGAATAATAATAATTCTCCCTCTCAACAGAGATCCCCGGCTAATTCAACTAGTTCTTGGACTCAAAGTTTGTTGGGCACTTCTCTGGAGAGAAATGAAAGGGGAATCATCCCCATAGGATTCAAAATGATAGGACAGAGCTGGAATTAAATCGGTCAGCAAGAATTGAGAGGTTGGAAAGCTCCATGCTTGAATTTGGCCCCAGAGGGAATACACGGCACCTGTGGCTGAAGAAAAAGAAATCTGATATTTGTCGGCACAGCAGTTAAAGAGAAAACCCCAGGGATTAAATACCTGAACATGTCACGGAACTGGAACAGCTTCCTACTGAGTTAAAACCAAAGTTTAGTTTATTTTGAAAGTTAACGTTGAAGGGCACCAATAGAAAAAGACTGATGCAATAGTGTGACCAGGATAAAATAAATAAATGAAAAAATCTGCTAGTTAAAAACTAGTCATCAGGACTTGACATAGGTTGAAATAAAAATCACACCCATGTACAGACAATGAGAGAGAGAGAGAGAAATGAGAGAAATAAAGGATGCCTTTCACCCCACGTAAGGAAGAAAGGGAGGGAAAGGATCCATGTTCCACTGCCACTCCCTTCCACACATGGGGCACTGAGGGGGAAAAGCAAAGCTCAGACTTGTCACGTTGCCCATAGAAAAGGCTCAGGAAGGAGGAGGGGAACTGGGGGAACCCTTCACAACCCAGATTCTGGGAAGAGACTAAGGTGGATTATGGGCTTTGGAGTTGCATTTCAGGGGGAAATGCAGCCAATGGGGGTTTGAGAAGCTCCGGTTCCTCTTTGTGTGTTTCCAGGAAAGGCTCCTGTCGGGGAGAAGCCATGCAGGGCCTTTGTCTCCAAAGGGGGATCCGGCTTTGCTGGGGAGGGAAAGGCGAGGGGGGTCTCCCTGGAGGGACCCTCTGGGGCTCTGAGGAAGGGGCATCCTGGGGGTCCCCTGTGGCCCCCGAAGTCCCTCCGGCTGGGCTCTCCTGGGCAGCCATTGTCCCCCCCCTTGCCCAAGCCCCCCCCGGAGGAGAAGCTCTTCATTGCAGCCATTTCTGGGTGGGGGGGAAAGGCCCTTCCAGGACTTCGGCCTCCTCTCCCTCCGCATTTCTGGCAGTTTTTGCCTCTTTCTCATCACAGGAAAAACTTTTAATTTTCTATCCTTATTGGATATTTTCCTGTCCTCTCCCCTTTTCTCTTTGTTCATTCAACCTCTTCTCCATGAGTCTGATTGGTGGCTGAGCTCCCAGGCAACCATTGTGTCTTCCCTCCTGCTTGATTGGCTGCTGCTGGGTTGCCATGATGAAAGGGGCAGGCCAGGACTAGAGGCAGCCACTAGGGAGAGAGGGGGGCGGGGCTTTTGTCTTGGCTCAGAACTGGAGAAGTTGAAGGCGAAATTTTCTCTCTTTTAGGAAACTGTGGGAATTCGATCCCGGGGTCCAGCGCCTGCTGGACGGACCAGTGACGTACATTAGCCTAGGCCAACGGACCTCGCGCTTGGTGGATAGGAAACACACGGACAACATGTTTCTTCAGGTTGAGTCAGCATGCGAGAGCCCCGAAGGATCTGCGTGCCTCTCTTTTATTGCTCTATTTACATCATAGCAGGAGGGTCGTAAAGGGCGGGCTTTGCCAGGAAATGAAACTTAACTCAAGAAATGGAAACTTAAAGGCATAAACGAAACCTTAAACTTAACTCAGGAAATGGAAACTTAAAGGCATAAACGAAACCTTAAGCTATTGAAATGGTTGCAACATCTCCACTGTTTTTATTTTTTAAAGTTCAATCTCTATCCTACTCGTAGCCATCATCTGCATCCTCCGAAACAGAAGAGGGCAACTCCATAAGAATGCGAGATTCTTGCTTGGAGGCAAGAGCCACCATGGCTAAGTCTGATTCAGTATCGGAGCAGTTGGAGTCCGTGTCAGACAGTGTCAGTAGGGCAACCTTTTCAGAGGGGTGGAATTTGGGTTTCAAGGGTTCATATATATTGTTTGAGGCAAGCATAACATCAATCTTAGAAAGATTAGAATCCAAACCATTCAAACGATCCTTGAGAAATTGCAAAAGGCGTGAAAAAACACATGGGCCAATCATACATAATATAAGCATAATTATACAAGGTCCTAAAATAGCAGAAAGCAATGTAGTAATCCAGGGAGAAAAATTAAACATGCTTTGATACCAGGATTGTTGGGAGAACCTTTCCTGTTCCCTGTCTTTTAATCGTTTGCGTAGCTCATTCATAGAGTCACGCACAATGCCAGATTGATCAGAATAAAAACAACATTCTTCTTTTAAGGCTACACATGTTCCACCTTCCTTTAAAAATAAAAGGTCGAGGGCACGCCTATTCTGCAAAGCTACTTCGGCAAGAGACGACAAGGAAGTTTGAAGGGCAGAAATTGAAGTCTCGATACGAGAAAGATCATCATCTATTTCTAGACTGAGTTTTTGTATTTGTTGTTGATTAACAATCAAGGCTGCAGCTCCAGTAGCTGCTCCTGCAGCACCTAATCCTAAAAGAACTGAAAGGGTTAGGGCTGTAACTATTTCACGTTTGGCACGTAGGTGGTATTCCGGTGGTTCCATAAGGGAAACAAAATCAAGGGAAGAATAATAAGTAATTCTGGGGACTAAGCGTACCTGGATACAAAAGGCATTTTGGCGTATTAAAACATCCCCTGATACACAGGCTGTGGCACCTGTAGAGCAAGCCCAAATGGAGCTGTTACCAGGAACAAAAAATTGGCCTTTTAGACTGGCAGTGATGTTACCATTACCCAAGGTAAAAAGAGAGTTATAACCTGCCGTATTTACACTGCCCGATCTTTTCTGGGTGAGCCAAACATCACATTGGTATTTGCCAGTGGTGGTATTAGCACAATATTGAGAATAATTTGCAGGAATGTTTCCCAAGCAACAACCATGTCCCATAATAGAAGTAATAGTAATAGACGTTGAGTTCCATCTGCAGGAGTCATCTTTTGTAGCATTCTTAATAGGTTCGATAGAGCCAACGGCGTCATAAAAGGGTGGAGTGGCTGATAAACAGAGCCAACAGTGGTTGGTTTGTGAAGAAGAATTAACAGTACTTTTAAGCAAAAAGGAAGAGGCATTGACAAGGTTAATCAAGGGATTAGGCATATTATACACAACAGGCTGTAAAAAAAAACAGATTGGATACTCTTGTTGGGACCAATAGGGGGGGAATGTGGTGAGTGGATTGTGAGACGAATGGAAAAAACTCCGCCGTCGTCTCCAGAACCGCTCCATTCTCTACCACCCCAAGAATATCCGACAGCCCATTGCTCTGTAGTCAAGGTCTTTCCTTGGGATGTGAAGGTAATGTTCATTGGATTTTTCCGCTCACCACAACAATGCAAATTAGAAGGGCAGGGAGGAGAAGGGGGTTTGCCATTACTACGGGTAATGGCGATATAATCATTTGAGCGAGGGGCAGTCCAGGATATAGCGGCCGTGGAAACACAGGACCATGAGGCACAGTATTTATCCAATAAAGTGCCACGTTGATATTTTTCCTCAGGCGTCTTTGGCTCGGGACAAAAATACAGGTTCCACCATGTTGCTTCTAGTGGAGAAGGTGTGCACGAGCCTTGTTTGTCCCATCTGTTAGCTTGGAGAGATTTTGAAGCAAATTTGTTGACCCCGGTACCCATTTTGGCAAAGTCAAAATGTAAGATAGGGAACCAGGGCCATATTGTGTAGTTGGAGATTTGGAATAATACCTGATTTTCAAAGTCACGAACAGTCCATGTGTAGTTGAGAGGTCGATGAGGATTAGGATCAGGAGATCGCCGTCGTCGAGAATGAATGATGCGTTGGTGTGAGCGAGGTTGCTTTATGGAATGAAAGTGTTGTAAGTGAGGTGAGGTTAAAGTACGGGCGGCCAGGTCTAGGAAGGAGCGGGGATGAGGAAACAAAGTTGTAAGCAAGTAAACGAGGAGACAAAGGAGGTTTTGCATAGCTCGCCACTGATGCGAGTTCAAAAGAATTTGTAGTATAAGTACCATAGGATGAAAATCCAGACACATAATAGCGCCCCGTAGTCTCAGGGGTCACAAGAATAGCAAGAGTCATGTGACAAGGGTAATGAGCATAGGTGAGAGAAATGGAGGGAGATGGTGGAAGAGGAATGCCACGATTAGGATACTGAGAAAACACAAAGGGACAAAAAGATTGACCTCGGTCATAACAATGAAAAAGGGCAGTAGTATTGAGATCAAGAAAAGAAAAAACAGGACCACAATATAGGCCTTTATGAAAATTTAGAGGAATTCTCAGGTGCTTTGTCATCATGGGAAGGTGCAGTGTGGACATCATGGGGAAGGAACTTGTCAAGAGTGTCATCAAAAGCAGGGTCCACATGATTGATGCAAAAGTGTTGGACCCCTGGACAATATGGATGGTGCAATATGCAGTTGTTGCACCAATAACAGCACGTACATCCAAACTCACAAAGGCAATGATGGCACATCCGATGGAGTTGGTGGGTTGTGTGGAGTGATGAAATATGGGCGAATACAATGAGCAGGGACCCACAAAACTCTGTCGGGTAGTTGAACTGCGGCGTAGCCTCTTCCCCAGGTGATAAGATCGGCTGGACCTTTCCAAGTTGGATCCGGGAGCTGCCTGTAGTACACAAGTGGTCTTGAAGTTGGGACAACAGGTTTAGTAAAGTGTCGAGACGCAGCGGACAAGGAGGGAGTGCCAGTGAGATTTAGAAAATTGAGAGTATACAGACAAACATTTAACACGTTTTGCAGTGCCGGGAGGTTTGGGGGGCATAAGCACTTGGACCCCATATAACGATCTAATGCATTTTTTAAAGTTTGATTTGCTCGCTCAACAATAGCCTGCCCTTGGCTATTGAAAGGAATTCCAAATTTGTGGACAATGGACCAGTGATGACAAAACTGTGAAAATTGTGAGCTGACATAAGCTGGGCCATTGTCTGTTTTTAATATTTTTGGACATCCCAGCACTGTAAAGGTACGAATACAGTGATTAATCACTTGTTTTGCAGCTTCCCCTTTTTGTGGGGTTGCCAAAATAAATCCGGAGAACGTATCTACTGTAACATGTAGATATTTCCACGGGGCAAATGGAGGATATTGAGTTACATCCATTTGCCAGGTATCACAGGCTTCAGTGCCTCTAGGGTTAACGCCCTGTGGGATACCTTTAGACTGTAGGCTACAGGTTGGGCATTGTTGAATTATGGCTGTAGCTTCAGCCAGTGTTATACCAAATTGTTTCATTAAGGCCTTCTTATTTTGATGAAAATAGCTGTGACTTTCCCCCGCTGTCATGGGAGCTGGCTGTGGAACTTTGATGACAACAGGTAAAAGTTTGCAGGCTTCGTCGGCCATATGATTCCCTTCTGAAAGAAATCCTGGTAAATGTTGGTGACTTCGAATGTGTGCTAGAAATAAGGGATGGACACGATCATGTAATAGTGTTTGTAGTGAAAGAAAGAGTTTCATAAGGACAGGTGGAATGGAGGGAGACAGATAAGAGTCAAAAATGTTGTGAGTGATATGGGAAACATATAAGCTATCTGTAATGATGTTTAAAGGTTGTAAAGAAAAGGAGCTTAAAGCCAAAATAAGAGCAGCTAGTTCTGCTTGTTGAGCTGATTGTTGAGGCGAAGTTAGCTTTTTGTGCCATGTTCCGTTGTATTGCCAAGTACAAGCACCATATGTTTTTGAACCATCAGTAAAAATGGTAAGACAGTCCTTAAGGGGTGAAGGAGCAATAGGAGAAGAAAAGGAAATAGGGATTGTCTTGACAAGTTGTAAGCGAGGATCTGCGGGCAAATGACATGAAATATGCCCATGCCAGTTTTCCAAGGAATCTTGCAACACATCTGAATTTTGGAATAAAGGTTCCCATTGTGTTAGCTTAAAGGGAATATATATAGCAATTGGTTCGTATCCAATTAATGCTTTGGCTCGCCTTCTTCCTTTATCAATCAAAAGTGCCATTTGTAAAGGTCTTGTGGTGAGTGTATTACGTGGAGTGTGTGGGAGGTGGAGCCATTCGACGATGTGTAATTTTTTGTCAGATATTTGAACAAGAATGGCAGTGAATAGAGAAGGTGTTGATAAAATCGCAAGGGAAAAAGGTGTGTTGTTCAAGACACGGTCGACCCAAGTGGTCTGCAGTATTGAATTTATATGTTGGAGAGTGGTGTGATGAACATCAGTAAGATGTAAAGTGTCAGCAGGGTGTTTGAGTATAGCTAAGGCTTGGAAAAAGGGAGAAAGAACAGCCGTGGTAAGAGAAAGATAAGATCGTGCCCAATTAAGTGTTCCTAAATATTGTTGCAATTGTACTAATGTAGGGTTGTTTGGAAAATTGAGTTTTGGCAGCTCAGGCGTGGCCGCAGAGGCTAACATTTTATGTCCCAGATATGAAAAAGGTTCCAATTTGATCAAATTCCATTCAGATGAAACAAATTTTCATGAAATAGGGAAAACATTTACAAATCTAAGCAAAACAAGTCAGAGTCATTTCTTTTGGTTGATGGATGTATATGTCTAACTAAACAATTTAAAACTCAAAAATTTGCAAAAGAATTGCCCAACAATTACTGCCTCCTCTTTCGAGTAAAAAAAATAGCAAGCTGAAACTGCAAGAGTGGGCATCAAATTTCACATCCACCCCCCTTCCTCAACCCAGACTTCTAGGCAGAGGAAGAAGAAAAAAAAATAGTTAAAACGAACAGCTGCCCCCCCTCTTCTTTCGCCCTTCTTTCGCTCTTAAAGCAATACAGCCAGCGAAAAACGAAAGAGTCAGGGGGGGGGGGAAGAAAAAGAAACTTTACAAAAATCTCACCACCAAAAAAATTCACATGCATTTTCCATAAATTCTTTTATACCTCTTCCATAAAACTGTTCACATGCAAACTCATGCCATTGCGTTCCCATGTTACAACAATAAAAACTACAGTTTTACTGTTCCTTTCACAGCGTGGGATGGGTGGAGGGGTGAGGGCTAACACACACACATTTACACCAGCAAATTAACTCATTCACTTCCATTCTGTTTGCTTACACCATTTCACATACAAATATTTCATTTCATACGTTTTCCATTTTTATTCAAGGCCTTTTTGTTTGTTGTTATCAAAGAGGGTTTTGACCCTTTTCCAAGTCTTGAAAATAACACAGAACAACACAGACATATATACACAAATACCATTAAAACAACATTTATTTAGACATATAACTTGTCCTGCAAATAGCGAGAAAAATCAAGAGCTGATGTCAACCAAACATGTGGTTCTTGTATAGGGCCCTTTACCAACTCCCATTTTTCTCACCATTCCAAGGTTAAACATAATATTCCGGGTGGCCACACATACACAGACACATATATATGAACAAAATACAATACATATTAACACACTTAGCACCGTCAGACCTTGTCTGACAGGGTTTAAACTTAACAGATTACAAAAGAGTTTCAAAACATTCCAATTGTTCAAAACGCATTGCAGAGGAGTGCAGTTTGAGTTAATTTATGTCTCTAAATTGTTCTGAAAATTTATTGTTTGGTCTACCTCAAAATAGTTTGATGAAACAGAAGCATTGAGTGCGGTTGCAGAACTCTGCAGAACAGGATACAGGGTTGCCTGTTTCTGTTTTGGAGGAGAGAGAGAAGGATATAGTGAAGAGGGGGGTTCTTTTGGCTGTGCCGACTTTGGAGCGTCCTTCGTAGTAGGCACAGGTTGAGAGGAAGGGTCTGGGTATAAAGTCTGAAGAGCAGCCATGAGTCCACGCCACGTGCAAAGAATATTAGTTGGCGCAAGAGACAATTTCTTTGCGAGATAAAGGATAGACAGTTGTTCCGTTAACTTTTTGCAAACAATTTGCCTTTCTGACTAAAGAGAAAAGTTCATCCACATGCTTGGACAGAACTTTGGAAAGTGAGGAGCCGATACTCACGATGATCAAGCCTTTGCCAGGTGCGTGGTACAGGAGTCAGAGCAGCGCTTCCCTAGACAGAGAACACGCCGTGGAGTGAATCACGTCGGGGTCACCAGTTGTGGGAATTCGATCCCGGGGTCCAGCGCCTGCTGGACGGACCAGTGACGTACGTTAGCCTAGGCCAACGGACCTCGCGCTTGGTGGATAGGAAACACACGGACAACATGTTTCTTCAGGTTGAGTCAGCATGCGAGAGCCCCGAAGGATCTGCGTGCCTCTCTTTTATTGGTCTATTTACATCATAGCAGGAGGGTCGTAAAGGGCGGGCTTTGCCAGGAAATGAAACTTAACTCAAGAAATGGAAACTTAAAGGCATAAACGAAACCTTAAACTTAACTCAGGAAATGGAAACTTAAAGGCATAAACGAAACCTTAAGCTATTGAAATGGTTGCAACAGGAAACTCCAGTCAGATGCAGCCCAGAGTAGGAGAAAATGAAAGAGTATTTATATTATATATATATATATATTTAAAATAAAGGAAAAATTCAAGACTTTGACAGAAGGAAAATATGAAATGGAAACTAAAAACAGATAAAAAGGAGGAAGATGCAGTGAAATTGGATAGAATAGAATAGAGCTGGAAGGGACCTTGGAGGTCATCTAGTCCAGCCCCCTGCTCATTTCAGACAAATGGCTGTCCAGTCTCTTCTTAAAAACTTCCAGTGTTGGAGCATTCACCAGCTGAAATAGAAAACACTTTGTATTAAGATTAATTTTGGTATTAGTTGAAAGCACTTATATTTTACAATTCATTTTTGAACAAATGTGAAAGCTTTCCTTTTGTGAAATGAAAATGTCTCCCTACCCACTGTGGAAAGAATAACAGAATAACAGAGTTGGAAGGGACCCTGGAGATCTTCTAGTCTAACCCCCTGCTCAAGAAGGAGACCCTATGCCCTTTCAGACAAATGGCTGTCCAGTCCATTCATGCTACAGAAGGATTGGGGGTCTTGGGGCCTTGCAGATGTAGTTCAGTAACAACTGTCCCTCTGGCTGGAAGTTTTAGCCATTGGGGGTCCTACAGAATAGCAATAGGGGCACCACTAGGCACCCCAGCCAGGGTGGTTAGCAGTTATGATTCTACTGCACAATTTGTGTTATCTCTGTGGGTGTCACCCTAACACTTGTTGTCCTGAGCCAAACATTACTTGAGACCTTTTCCTATGAATGGGGTTCCTTTCCTATAGAAATTGTCCCTCTTCTGAATTCATTTTTCAGGAATGTAATTCAATGTATTTTAATTTAATGTAAATGTTGATATTCCATAGTTTGGGATGATATGTGCAAAGCAGAGAAAAAATGTATTGTTGTTAGTACTCATGATATGAAAGGCCATTTAACAAATATTAAAAATTATGATGGATGCCCGAAAATTACATACAAAACTCTTTCAAAGTTATGATGTCTGCAATGCCCCTGCGGTCATTTGCCCTTCAGACTGACCATGGGGATGCTGCAGTGCCCTCCCTCTCTCCCCCTTCGATCTCTCCACCAACAGGATCCTGCAGTGCTTGGGCCTGATCCCCATGGCTGCCGGAAGTGGACACCATTTGCAATACTCCGACGAGTCCTTGTAGAAATGGCGGCTGCTTTTGAAGCTTTCCAGCCTGATCCTCAGGCTGTTGGGAGACTGCAAAGCTCTCCTGGCTCTTGCTAGGCTTGGGAAACCAGACACTGCATGACAATGGGGCAGCTTCAGATGAGCTTCCTGAAACCTTTCCATGGCTTTGACTCCCCCCCTTGCTCCCCCCCAAAACCCACATCTCTTCAATAAAGGACACAAAAAAGCTGGGAGAGACAAATTTGTTCATCTTTCACCTCCCTCCCCAAATTAAGTGCTAAAACTAAACTAAAACACACATTGGCACAGGACAAGGTTCCCAGCTACTGGAATTTTAATTTTTTAAAATTTAAATTTAAATTAAACTTTATATTTAAAGTTTTAAAATCTCAGTCAACATTGTCAGGGGCTCTATGGATGATCAAAGTCCCCTGCTCCTTAGAGGTTTCTTTGGGAATGCAAGGGAGAAAGAAGCCACTTTTAATCTGGTTCCCTCTGAAGCCCAAAACCTTTGCCCCTCCCTGTGGTCAGTGCCAGGCTGAGATGTGCCCAGCTTGCTACAAATAATGCAGAAATGCCTGAAAAAACTTGGATGGCCTAAACATGAGCTGTGAACTTCACCCATTAATTCAGTTGACGACTCCAGACAGCTCAGGAAAGAGGGTTTCTCCCCAATCCAGGTTAAGCAAAGGACACGCTTCCATGATGGTCAGTGGAGTTTGACTCAATTCTGCAGAGCACGCACAACTGTCAACCACCTGGTGGGACACTCACACAACACACTTACAGGGGCTCTGCAACTGAGTCATGCAAAAGAGACTGAGGGGGTCCCACCAATGCTGGGTGTGCTGAGCCTGGCCAAATACAAACGGGTGCAAACACCCTAGACTCAGGTGAGCTCTCCTAGCCTGCAGGTGCCCGGGACTCGCCTCCTGAAGGGGTTCCTGCCTGATCATCCATGCTGCACTGTGCTGCTAACAGAAGGGGGTGCATTGACTTGGACACCCCCCATCTGTGGAACCACCCTTGCTGTGATGTCACTGCAGCTCTCCCACCCTTGCTGTCTGCTAGGAAGGCTTCGTCCTCAAAGAAACGTTTTCCAACCATGCCCGAGGCTGTGTGAGCCGAATCACAAAGGAGCTCCACCGGCCTTCCTCTTTTCCAGCACGGCCTCCCTGCCCTTGACAGGACGGGGCATAATCCGCTTGCAGCCTTCCTGCCCTTCCAGAACCCCAACTTCATCGGCCTGTCTGCAGACTTCATGAGGACTTGTTACTCGCTGTCACAATCAGATTGGAGTTTTCCTGCCGCTTTTACAATCTGCCCACGTTTAGCAAATTGTAGTCCACTTGGCTGATCTTGCAAGACTGAAGCCAGACTCAGGAAGCCCCACAGCCTCAACCGGCTGTGTGTGAAAGTAATCAGGAAGACCATAGGTGACCGGGTTTTTCAGAAGTGGTTTGCCATTGCCTCTTTCCCGGGGCTCTGAGAGGTTGGCTGGCCCAGGTTTACCCAGCTGGCTTTGTGCCCAAGGCAGGACTAGAACTCGTGGTCTCCTGGTTACTAGTCTGACACCTTGACCACTACACCAGACTACCTCTGGTCATAGCCATACAACCCACTTAACCTGCTCACTTCACCAATGGCTGCATTCACACTTACAACTTTTAACCATGGTTTATTTCTGGAGGTTGAACCTGGGTATGGCCCTTATCTTCTAGTAAGGGCCACATTCACACAAAATACTTCAGCAGGCAAAATACTTCTTGCAACCCCCCCTGAGGCAACCTGTTTAGAGTCTATAACAAACCATGGATGACCACAGCCAACCCTCCTCCACTTCCCTGGGCTCTCACCTGAGGCAAACCCACAAAGTAGGTGGCCGCATTTGCAACTGAGGAGAGGTTTCCTCCCCTTTGGACACAACTAGGTTTCAGGGAGACATCGCAGGCAACATCATGGACAAGAGAAGCCATGTTACACATCCACTTGGCATTCAAAAAGAACAGCCGGTATCTGGAGCCACCAAAGATCTGGTAGCAAGGCACTGAGATTGGAAGCTGAGGACAACACAGTGGAACAACTGTCAAATAATGGACCTGGGATATTGGTCATCCTGTACTCCTCATTGTAAGGATGGACCTGCCCTTCCCATCAGCTCCCCCTGTCACTCAAACCCCCAGTTCTCCCTTCTAGGCCAAGCTGTATATATTAACATCCCCCCTCCAGGTAAGAAAAATAATCAACAATCGACCAAGATAAACCAGAACACAGGGACTCTGAACTATAAGCACATGGAAGCTTCTAGGAAGGACAAACAAAGCCTCAGAGATGGGAATGTCACAGGAGTCGCAAAACACCAAATGCATCTATGCAACCAGAGGAACTGCCACCAGGTCCCCCTAAACCAAATTACGGGTGGTTGTGGCAAGAAATCAGGTCAAACCATCCACCGCACTATGGGCGCTGCCACCATCTCAACTGCAGACCTAACAGCACAATTGTTTTATTTAAACCAAGAAACATCAAAATTTAATGGCTCTCGTTGTATCAGTACGGAAAGACAACACCGGAAAGTGTCAAGGAAACTAAAACTTCTACCCACTCTACAATTTTCTCTCTCTGTGCCACTGGTGCTATCCCAGGCTGTCACTTTCCTGCCTCTTAGCCAGCTCTCATACAAAAAATGATGTTTCTAGAACAGATGGCAAATGAAATTTCACTTTAGTTAAAAGGAATTATAAAATCAGCTCCAAATTAGGATTAATACATGGAGATCTCATTGAAAAGAAAATCCCAATCTCTGAACATTAGGCTGGGTTCAAGAATACTAAGTGCTTCCATGGAGATGAAGCACGGGCAGCACTAGAGTTAAGTGTCACCAACCTAGAATGGCACCAAACTCCATAACTCTGGGTGACCTTCCCTAGCAGCCTCTGGAGGCAAGAGACCCCATTGAAGGACAGCAGAAGTCACTTTCCTGGCTGTTGAAGTATCTCCATCCAGCATGGCTTTCTGGACATATCCTAACAGGAAGGACTAAAAACCACTACAGAACACTGCCCCAACGGATGTATCTGTGACTTCTCCAACGTGCTTTTCTCCAGCTATCCCTCCTTACATGGAAGAAGTTCAGGGTCCCAAGAGCAGAAGCTCCTTCTCACCGCAATCATCACCATCCCTGTCTCTGAGACCTCTTCTCCTATGTCTCCAGTGACTGCCTTTAATATAAACATCAGACTGAAGCAACATGGAAGTGATCTTGCATCAGAAAAGGATAAATATCACAGGTTATGCTTTTTGTGGCTCACATTACAAGAGAGACTGGAGCTGTGCTCTTGAATATATTTTCTCTCTCTTTCAGGTGAATCTTGGTTTCTCTGTTTGAATCAGAAAGCCACTGGATATTCCACCCTGTCAGAGTGCTTTGAATTCTAATTCTTTTTTAGAAAGAGAAAGGAGATTGATTCCACCCCATGAATTATGGACCTCCTGCTTCTGCTTCTGATGCTCCTGGTGTCCCAGCCACTCTCTGGGAAGCTGAGAATGAAGTGCCCACTGAATTTGGACAACCAGGATGGAGAAAAGCCATGGAGCTATTATAGGCCAGGAGATCTTCTCATTGGTATAGTCATCTCTCCATCAGAAATAGCACCTGCAGCATTACCTTTCAACATGGCTCCTTCTAGTCAAATTCAGCTGTAAGTCATGCGATGGAGTTTCATTCCCTCCATTTGCAGTTCTAACACTCTTGTTTTTTCCTTTTTGTTTTACTTACTCTTATATTGCAGGATCTGACAATTGCTTTGAATCCTTTTGATTAACACAGCCTCTCTCTTTTTGCCTTATTTTCTGAGAGTAGAAACATGAGGCAAATGAAACCTGAAAGAAGTCCACATTATTTTCCTCTCTCTGTTCAATCCTAAATTCATGACTGGAATACTGACTTTGGTTGAAAGTAATAATTGAAATGGTTCTAATTTCCTCTGCCCAACCATTTCCATTTTTTATAACCGATTGATATGTAATGTCTGATTTTTAAAGGAATAGAAGATGACTTGTTTTTAGAACAGCTTCTCTGGATCACTTATCAAAAATCTCCTTCCTTTAATGTTGGTTCTTCTTTAATGATTGAATTATTCTGGGCTATGAATATTAGTACTGCTAAAAATAATTGTATGTTTCTGATTTGTTAAACCATTTTGAGGACTATCCCCATCCTCAACACTAACAATATTAAAGGGTTATGGGTGACTATCATTTGCCTCTAGTTTTGGAATTAATATTAGCTTATGTTTCAGCTAGTTCGTAGAGAAAAAAGATGATTAAATGGAGAAAAAGTATTGTTGTTCTTGCTGTTGATGATGCTAATATTAACATGATCATGGTTTTACAGTAGTTTATCCTATGGAAAGGAATATATACTATGCATGATTTGCAATATTGAACTGGTGAAGGAGAATCCCCAGCTCCTGCGCAATCTCACACTTGGCTACAACATCTATGACAACTATGATAACAACTTTGGCACTTCAGATGCCTTGCTGGATATGCTCTCTACTGGAGAAGCCAATGTTCCCAACTACAGCTGTGGAAGGAAGAACAAACTTTTGGCTATTGTTGATGGAGCTAGCAGAGACAGCTCCATCCAGATGTCAACATTAGCAGGCACCTACAAAGTCCCACAGGTTTGTGTTTGTCCTTCCCTTTCTGTAAAGTGAGTGGGATGTTGGTGTGTGAGTGATAGATCCAACCGTGTCTTCTCTATATAATTCAAGATTATTTTGAATAATAATAATGATCAGTCTATACTTCGAAAGGCACTTTACTCCTTCCAAGAAATGGCGCCAAGTTAATAACGTCCATCTCACCACAAAAGCCTCTTTCTCCCAAACAGCCCATCTCCTCTCTGTTTCCAAAAGTTTTCGTGAAGTGTTGGCGCAGGGCTGCAGATCCCCCCTAAGGTTTTTTTGTAGGAGGACTGTGCCCACCACAACATCACTAGCATCAGCCTGGATAATGAATGGTTCCTCAGGATCAGGATGTTTAAGAACTGGTTCTGCTGCAAATAATCTTTTCACCATGGCATTTGTAAGTGTTATAAATAAGGATTGGGATATGCAGTCGGGAGGAAGCAAGGAGCAAAAGAGACCTGTCTTTTCATGACATCATCCCAATTGCTTAGAGGCTTCTGCTGCACACTTGTGAAGGCAAGGAGAGGCTCTGTGTTCAGTCAAAGATCTTCTGTACAATAGGAATGTGCAGTACTGATGGAAAACTCACATTTTTTGTATGTTCTTATCCAAAATAATGATATCCTCAATCATGACCAAATCTCAGATTTTTAAACAAAGTCCTATGGGATTACTTTTCCTTCTTGTTGTTGTTAATTGCGAAGTCATGTCTGACCCCACGGACAACGTTCCTCCAGGCCTTCCTGTCCTCTACCATCTTCTGGAGTCCATTTAAGTTCACACCTACTGCTTCAGTGACTCCATCCAGCCACCTCATTCTCTGTTGTCCCCTTCTTCTATTTGCCTCAATCTTTCCCAGCATTAGGCTCTTCTCCAGTGAGTCCTTCCTTCTCATTAGGTGGCCAAAGTACTTGAGTTTCAACTTCAGGATCTGGCCTTCTAAAGAGCAGTCAGGGTTGATCTCCTCTTCACTTTCTGCCATTAGAGTGGTATCATCTGCATATCTTAGGTTGTTGATATTTCTCCCTGCAATCTTAATTCCAACTTTTGATTCATCTAGCCCTGCCTTTCTCATGATGTGCTCTGCATATAAGTTAAATAGGCAGGGTGACAGAATACAGCCTTGCTGGACTCCTTTCCAAATTTTGAACCAATCAGTGGTTCCGTGTCCAGTTCTTAATGTTGCTTCTTGACCCGCATATAGGTTTCTCAAGAGACAAATAAGATCTCTTTAAGAACTTGCCACAATTTGTTGTGATCCACACAATCAAAGGCTTTAGCATAGTCAATTAAGCAGAAGTAGATGTTTTTCTGGAACTCCCTAGTTTTCTCCATGATCCAGCGTATGTTGGCAATTTGATCTCTAGTTCCTCTGCCTCTTCGAAATCCTGCCTGTACTTCTGGAAGTTCTCGATCCACATACTGCTGGAGTCTACCTTGTAGGATTTTAAGCATAACTTTACTTGCATGTGAAATGAGTGCAATGGTGCGATAGTTTGAACATTCTTTGGCATTGCCTTTCTTTGGAATTGGAATGTAAAGTGACCTTTTCCAATCCTGTGGCCACTGTTGAGTTTTCCAAATTTGCTGGCAAATTGAGTGTAGCACTTTTACTGCATCGTCTTTTAAGATTTTGAATAGCTCAGCTGGAATACTGTCACCTCCACTAGCTTTGTTGTTGCTCAGCTTTCCTAAGGCCCATTTCACTTCACATTCTAGGATGTCTGGCTCGAGGTTAGTGACCACCCCATTGTGCTTATCAGGGATGCTAATCTCGTTCTTGTATAGTTCTTCTGTGTAATTTTGCCACCTCTTCTTATTCTCTTCTGCCTCTGTTAGGTCCCTGCCATTTCGGTCCTTTATCATGCCCATTTTGCATGAAACGTTCTTTTCATATCTCCAATTTTCTTGAAGAGATCTCTGGTTCTCCCTATTCTATTGTTTTCTTCTATTTCTTTGCACTGTTCATTTAAGAGGGCATTCTTATCTCTTCTAGCTATTCTCTGGAATTCTGCATTCAATTGGGTGTATCTTTGTCTTTCTCCCTTGCCTTTCGCTTCCCTTCTTTCCTCAGCTATTTGCAAAGCTTCCTCAGATAGCCATTTTGCTTTCTTGCATTTCTTTTTCTTTGGGATGGTTTTAGTTGCTACCTCTTGTACAATGTTGCGAACCTCCGTCCATAGTTCTTCAGGCACTCTGTCTATCAGATCTAATTCCTTAAATCTATTTGTCACCTCTACTGTATACTCATCAGGGATATGATTTAGTTCATACCTGAGTGGCCTAGTGTTTTTCCCTACTTTCTTCAATTTAAGCCTAAATTTTGCAACGAGAAGCTCATGATCTGAGCCACAATCAGCTCCTGGTCTTGTTTTTACTGACTGTATAGAGTTTCTCCATCTTTGGCTGCAGAGCACATGGTCAATCTCATTTCTGTGTTGACCATCTGGTGATGTCCATGTGTAGAGCCGTCTCTTGGGTTGTTGGAAAAGAGTGTTTGCTATGACCATCGTATTCTCTTGACAAAATTCTATCAGCCTATGCCCTGCTTCATTTTGTACTCCAAGGCCAAACTTGCCTGTTATTCCGTTTATCTTTTGGCTTCCTACTTTAGCATTCCAATCCCCCATGATGATAAGGACATCACTTTTTGGTGTTGATTCTATAAGGTGCTGTAGGGCTTCATAGAACCAGTCAATTTCATCCTCTTCAGCACCAGTGGTTGGGGCATAGACTTGGACTACTGTGATATTGCATGGTTTGCCTTGGATTCGAACTGAGATCATTCCGTCATTTTGGGGATTGTATCCCAGTATTGCTTTTCCTAATCTTTTATTGACTATGAAGGCTACTCCATTTCTTCTGAGGGATTCTTGCCAGCAGTAGTATACCTGATGGTCCTCTGAATTAAATTCACCCATTCCTGTCCATTTTAGTTTGCTGATTCCCAAGATGTCGATGTTCAGTCTTGTCATCTCTTGTTTGACCACGTCCAGTTTGCCTTGATTCATGGATCTTACATTCCAGGTTCCTATGGAGAAAAAATCTTTACAGCGTCGGACTTTCCTTTCACCACCAGATGTATCCACAGCTGAACATCCTTTCGGTTTTGGCTCAGTCGCTTCACTCTTTCTGGCGCTAGTAGTACTAGCCCTCTGCTCTTCCCCAGTAGCATATTGGACACCTTCCGACCTGAGGGGCTCATCTTCCAGCATCATATCTTTTTGCCTTTTGGTACTGTTCATGGGGTTTTCATGGCAGATACTGGAGTGGGTTTCCATTTCCTTCTCCAGTGGATCACATTTTGCCATAACTCTCTGCTATGACCTGTCCATCTTGGATGGCCCTGCATGGCATAGCTCATAGCTTCATTGAGTTACACAAGCCCCTTCGCCACGACAAGGCAGTAATCCATGAAGGAGTACCTTTCCTACTGATGATAAAAGATATATGTATTATGAACCTTTAGGGGCCACTAACATTAACCAACCATTGTATTAAAAATCTACAAATATGTTAGGCAACGTATCAGCTAATTTTTGCCTTAAAATTCTCATGATCAAATTCTTCATAAAAGGTTTGAAGAGCAATATGGCCTCTGGAGAGGATTTTCTAGCAGCTGAACAATTCAAGAAATATCCCGACTGGTGGGACCCTCCATTGACATATACATTTACACATTTAAATAATATCTGCCATGCCTATTTGGGTCAAAGATGGCAATTGTAATTCCTATATATAAAAAAGGGACTAAAAGGGACCCTAGCAATTCCAATTCTCTAACAGATATTGTGACTAAAATATATGCAAACTTCCACTTGAAAAGAATTCATAGTAGGTGGATGAAAAGTGCATTCCTTGTAGAAGAACCAGCAGTCTTTAGGCAGATGTGATCCACTATTGACAATTATTTTGTCTTGATCCATCTAAATATAAAAATATCAGTCAGAGGAAATAATGGTTTGCTGTCTTTATAGCATTTGACACAGTAAACAAAGAAATATTATGGAAGAAATTGACTGCCCTTAAAATGGAGCTCAGAATGTTGACCCTGCTCAAAGCTCTTTCTACAAGCACTGACAGTGAGAACTATTAATCAGTGGAACGGCTTGCCTCATGAAGTTGTGGGTGCTCCATTAATGGAGATTTTAAAAAAGAGGCTGAACATTCATTTTGTCTGGATTGGTATAGGATCTCTTGCTATGGGCAGGGGGTTGGACTAGAAAACCTCCATGGTCCCTTCCATCCCATTTTTGTTCATTTGTTTGAGAGTGTGTTTGGGGCTCAATGGAGCCATGATAAGTAGGATTGATATGTACCAGATGGTAAGACAAAGGTGTTGCTGATATGACATTTGGGTTGCATGTGCTGTTAAGAGGACTTGGCTCCTATTCTCATAATAATTATCTGATTATGGATAAGTCCAAGTTAAAAGTGATGGTCTTTGGAAAATGATAGTATTACCATATAGGGCTAATCAATGAGGAGGCAAGAGAGCAAGTTCACACCTTTCCTTACCTGGGGGAACTTTTCTCTGTGACTGGATCTGGGCTCCCTCAACATAAAAGGAGCTCATTTAGAAGGAACAAGTGAATGCACTGTTAATTTTTTAAAAAAAAATCATACGTATGCGGCTTCCTTAGACTGAATTATTTAATACAAAATACCAACGTTACCATTATGCACTTATGTTGAGCTGAACTTTGGGATTTAATTTATATCATTACTAGAACGAATCAGATCACATCATCTGAGAAGTATCTTGAGGGTGGATAAAAGGACTTCAGCTGCTGCCCTCAGAGCAGAATTGGGAATTTATACAATTTATAAAATTAGGGCATATAATTATTTTAATAAAATTAATGGTATGCATAATAACAACAACAACAACAACAACAACAACAACAACAACAACCTTGACGTGTTTGTGGGCCTTGTGTACTCTGAGGAAGATGAGAGATATGCCAGAGGTTCAACCATACTGGACAGGTCTCATCAGAGGAGTCAGATAAAGAGTGTCTCTCCCATAAAAAAAAATATGGTGAGTCGTAAATTTCAGAAAGCCATAATGGCTCGGATGTCTCCCGGGTTAATAAGGTCCATGCTAGTTGTTGGAGTTCCTGGATATCTGGTGAAAAATGGGTTACAGGACTGTTGGCTGAGCAACCAGGACCAGCAGCTGCAGAACTACTGGAAGAAAAGGTGTTTACCTGTCGCAAATACACAGTGATTGAAAACAAAGAAATAATGTCTGTTATTGCAGATCAAGTCCAACAAGAAGCGGATACCTAAAACGAATGCACCAGTTCTGGAAAGAACAACATTCAGAATCAGAAATAACAGAACAGAGACTAGCAGATCAATGCCGATTTATAATACGAAATAAAGTATTCACAGAAACAGAATTGAATGAACTGCAAAGGTTTACCCAGGCAAAGAAATCAAAGCCTTGCCAGAAGTAATTCAGAATGTAGAGGCAAACAAAGGGGAGTTGGCAGTGAAGGAATCCAGCAGAGATATACAACTGTTCTCATTTGGAAACCAGGCACCTCTTCCTCAGGAAGAACAAAACCCTATAACTAAAGAAATAAAAGAATTGAAACAAAGAATAACTGACCATCTAGAACAGCACAAAAACAACAGAATAAGCCTGCCTGCATTGAAGCTTGTTCCAAAGAAACATTACACAAGCACAAGCACAAGCATTAAAAAATGCAAATACTGCAATATCAAGTATAAGAACCAATTCACTGCAAGAAATATCTTCATCAACGATTTGGACGAGGGGATAGACGGGGAACTCATCAACTTTGCGGACGACACCAAGCTGGCAGGAATAGCCAACACTCCAGAAGACAGGCTTAAGATACAGGAGGATCTGAACAAACTGGAACACTGGGTACTATCTAACAAAATGAAATTCAACGGTGAAAAAAGTAAAATTCTACATTTAGGCAAGAAAAACCAAATGTACAGGTATAGTATAGATGGTACCTTGCTTAATAGTAGCAACTGTGAGAGGGATCTCGGAGTCCTAGTGGACAATCACTTAGATATGAGCCAGCAGTGTGCTGCAGCTGCCAAAAAAGCCAACACAGTATTAGGGTGCATTAACAGAGGGATAGAATCAAGATCACGTGAAGTATTAATACCACTTTACAATGCCTTGGTAAGGCCACACTTGGAATACTGCATCCAGTTTTGGTCACCACGATGCAAAAAAGATGTTGAGACTCTAGAAAGAGTACAAAGAGCAACAAAGATGATTACAGGCCTGGAGGCTAAAACATGTAAGAAACGGTTGCTGGAATTGGGTATGTCTAGTTTAATGAAGAGAAGGATGAGGGGGGACATGATAGCAGTGTTCCAGTATCTCAGAGGCTGCCCCAAAGAAGAGGGAGTCAAGCCATTCTCCAAAGCGCCTGAAGGCAAGACAAGAAGCAACGGATGGAAACTAATCAAGGAGAGAAGCAACCTGGAACTAAGGAGAAACTTCCTGACAGTTAGAACAATTAACCAGTGGAACAATCTGCCTGCAGAAGCGGTGAATGCTCCAACACTGGAAGTTTTTAAGAAGAGACTGGACAGCTACTTGTCTGAAAGGGTATAGGGTTTCCTGCCTGAGCAGGGGGTTGGACTAGATGACCTCAAAGGTCCCTTCCAACATTATTATTATTATTATTATTATTATTATTATTATTATTATTATTATTATTATTATTATTATTATTATTATTATTATTATTATTATTATTATTATTATTATTATTATTATTATTATTATTATTATTGTTGTTGTTGTTGTTGTTGTTGTTGTTGTTGTTGTTGTTGTTGTTGTTGTTGTTATTAAACAAACGAACTAATGTACAGCACAGCTGCAGTTATAACTGAATACCTGGGATGCAAAATCAACAAAGAAGAAAAACAAACACCACAAAAATGGAAGGTTAGACTGGAAAATAAAATCAACAACTTAAGATCAGATGCAAGCAAGCTAGAACAGATGAAAGAAAAGAAGCTGAAGAACAAGAAGACCAAAGAAGACCTAATCAAGAAATACCACTTAGAAACAAGGAAGATCAAGGAAGCACTGGAAATAATAAAGCAGCAAATAACAGCTATAGCCAGGAAAATCAGCAGATACAAAGCTCGAATTGCAAATTATAGGCAGAACCTCCAATTTCAATCCAATCAGAAATGTTTCTACCAATCCATCAATGGAGAAACTGCAATGAATCAGTCAATACCTGACAAGGAAGAAATAGTGCAGTTCTAGAAGCAGATATGGGATAACCCAAAGAAATACAACAAGGACGCGGCTTGTTTAAAAGAGGTGGATGCAAATAAAACAGAAGTTGAAATGAAAGTAGTAATAACAACAGAAATGGTAGAAAAAAGAGCAAGGAAGATCAAAAATTGGTCAGCACCAGGTGAAGATGAACTGCATGGGTTTTGGTTGAAACATACCACTCATTGCCAAGCAGTTCAACAAGGAGGAGAAATTGAAAAGTGGCAAACAACTGGAAAACCTACCTAATAATGAAAAATCCAGCAAAAGGGGCAACACCAGGCAACTACAGGCCAATTACCTTCTTATCAACAACTTTCAAATTGCTAACTGGTGTGGTAGCTGATGCAGTACAACAGCATCTAGTTGAAAACAATCTCTTTCCATCTGAGCAGAAAGGAAACCACCCCAATAGCAGAGGAACAAAAGATCAACTCCTAATAGACAAAATGATCTTGGAAAACTGCAAGAAAAGGAAGACCAACCTGAATGTGGCATGGATTGACTACAAAAAGGCATTTGACTCTCTGCCACATGACTGGATAATCAAGTGCCTAGAAATAACAGGAGTCAGTAGAAACATAAGAAAATTTGTGCAAAGATCAATGGCACAATGGAAGATACAGTTGCAGGTCAATGGTGAGAGACTGGGAGAGGTTAATATCAAGAGAGGAATATTTCAAGGAGATTCATTATCACCACTACTATTTGTTATTGCACTGTTTCCTCTGTCAACAATACTGAATAACTCAGGACATGGCTATCAAATATCAAAAACATCTGCCAGACTATCCCACCTCCTTTACATGGATGATCTGAAGCTGTATGGGAAAATATCATCCAAAATAAAATCGCTGCTCAACACTGTCCGTATATATAACCAAGATATTGCAATGGAGTTTGGCTTGGACAAATGTGCCACACTTACTATCAAACAATGAAAAATAGTGAAAACTGAAGGAATCAAGATGCCCCACGAAAATAACGTTAAGAGTCTGGATGAGGAAGATTACTACAAATACTTGGGTATCCTTCAAGCTGACAGCATCAGGCACACTGAAGTCAAGAAAAAGATTAGAGGTGAATACATCAAGAGAGTGAAGAAGATCTTAAAGTCCAAATTCAATGGAGGAAATACCATGAAGGCAATCAACACCTGGGCAACTCCAGTCATTAGATACATAGCTGGAATAGTGGACTGGACTCAAGCAGAACTAAAAGCAATGGATAGAAAGACCAGAAAAATAATGACAATGAATCATGCCCTTCATCCACGCAGTTACATTGACAGACTCTATCTACCAAGGTAAATAGGTGGGTGTGGAATGCTGCAAGTACATCAGATGGTTGAAGAAGAAGAAATGGCTTTGGAAGAATATCTGAAGGACAATGATGAAGATGCACTGAAATTAGTATATCAGGAAGGCTTACTGACTACTGGAGAGACCAAACTGGCCTACAACAAAGACCAAATGAAGAACAGAATAGAAGCATGGGAAGACAAAGCACTACATGGCCAGTACATTAAAAAATAGCTGGGAAAGCAGATAATAAGAAGACCTGGCAATGGCTAAGAGCAGGAAAATTGAAGAAAGAGACCGAGGGACTAATGCTGGCTGCACAAGACCAAGCCTTAAGGACAAATGCATACAAAGTCAATATTGAGAAGATAGCAACAGACAGTAAGTGCCGCCTATGCAAAGAAGCTGAAGAAACAGTGGGCCACCTGGTAAGCTGCTGCAAGGAGATCGCACAGACAGACTACAAGCAGCAGCATGACAAAGTAGCAACAATGGTGCATTGGAAGATCTGCAAGAAATATCATTTGCCTGTAAGCAAGAACTGGTGGGATCATAAAATAGAGAAAGTCATAGAAAATGATAACGTTAAATTGCTCTGGGACTTCAGAATTCAAACAGACAAGCACCTGCAACATAACACCCCGGACTTAACAATTGTCGATAAGAAAGACAAAAAAGTCTGGATAGTGGACGTGGCAGTGCCTGGAGACAGCAGAATAGATGAGAAAGAACTGGAGAAGATAACAAAATACAAAGCCCTACAAATAGAAATACTGTGGCAAAGGCAAGCAAGGGTAGTACCAATAGTAATAAGCGCCTTGGGTGCAATCCCAAAACAACTGGAGCACCATTGGCATTGACAAATTCGTCATTAGTCAATTGCAAAAGGCGGCCTTAGTAGGAACTGCTTCCATCCTGTGATGATATCTGTAATACCATTAAACATCCACATCTGCCTATCCCAGGACGTTGGTAAGGACTCAATAGGTAGACAAAAATGCCAAATCCAGTCTGATCATCTGGCTGACTGTGCGATGATCAATAATAATAATAATAATAATAATAATAATAATAATAATAATAATAATAATAATAATAATAATAATAATAATAATAATAATAATAATAATAATAATAATAATAATATGAATGTTCAGTTGACTGTGGTTCATGTCTAATGAATAAAAGATAATAATAATAATAGTAAAAGTTGGAAGGGACCTTGGAGGTCATCTAGTCAACCCCCCTGCTCAGGCAGGAAACCCTATACCATTTCAGACAAATGGCTGTCCAGTCTCTTCTTAAAAACTTCCAGTGTTGGAACATTCACAGCTTCTGGAGGCAGGTTGTTCCACTGATTAATTGTTCTCACTGTCAGGAAATTTCTCCTTAGTTCTAGGTTGCTTCTCTCCTTGATTAGTTTCCATCCGTTGCTTCTTGTCCTGCCTTCAGGTGCTTTGGAGAATAGCTGGACTCCCTCTTCTTTGTGGCAGCCCCTGAGATATTGGTACACTGCTATGATGTCACCCCTTGTCCTTCTCTTCATTAAACTAATAAGAGTCCCCAAATGCTATTAGAACAAACAAATTTCATTTAAAATATTCTTGATTTTATATTAGGAATTGTCATCTCCCTGTCTTTTTTGCCACTCGAGAAAAATCTAAAAAAAAATGCTGTAGAAAGAATCCAAGATGCTCAAAATAGAGAAAAGTAGGGCCATCTTCAGTAAGGCTGGCACACTGAAAGGCATCAGCTGCTACAAATGTACCTTCCAAGTATTGAGTTAAATCTTCCAAACTCCTTATAATGAATATACTTGTATTTGTGGAGCTGCAGAAATAGAAGATGTAATACATCTATTATTTTGAATGTTAATTATTTAAGAAAGAGGGAGATCAATATCTTGGATTGCACTTTAGAGAAACAATCTATTGGGATCCTATTATTTAAAAAAATGTATTTCCTGTGTGCTCAGAATTCAAAAATTATATATAATAAAGCCGTTTTCGGAAGGAAATTATGGTCTGGTTGTGGCAAATATTTTCATTGTTTATGCTTATTCTATTGTAGTTCCTTTTCTAAAGTCTGTTTTTACATGGAGTCTTGTTAATGTTCTGTGTTTTATATTCTGTATCTTGATATGCCTAATGACTAATCAACAGGAAATGTTCTAATATGTGCATGAGAAAAAAGCTGGATTCATTAAAAGCTAAAATTTGGGATTGGTAGGACTTCTAATATAACACAGAATTCGTCATTGTTTTTTCAGGTCAGTGATAACATTGTTTCAGAGGCTCTGAGTGATAAAAGTCAATTCCCTTTTTTCCATCCGATGCTCCCCAAAGAAGGCATCCAGTACCCAGGAATTGTCCAAATTCTCCTCCATTTTGGATGGACCCTGATTGGTCTCTTTGCTCCAGACACAGAGAAGGGAGAGAATTTCATGAGGACTTTTACTCCTATGCTTGTCAAGAATAGAATTTGTGTTGTTATATCACAACAATTCTCAACAACTGGACATACTGCATTCCTCAGGGATGCCCTCTCTAAATGGAGACAAGTCAACATCTTTGTTCACTTCATAGAATTTGATTCTCCTTGGGACAGAATTCTTCCCTTCCATTCAGCACTTGAAGGTTTCCCAGGACCCATTGAAGGGAAAGTCTGGATCATGACATTGGTTGGATTATTTTTCCTGAAAAAGAATAGGCTTCTCAAGCACGTCCATAGTATTTGGAGCTTTCCCTTTCAGACGAAAAAGAGTTGGGAAAACGATAATGCCTTTAAAACAGATTTCTTTGTTGAACATGAATTTCAAGCTGAGTATTTTCACTGTTCTGTTTCAAAACACCCCTTTTCTATCAAAGGCCGGAGAAGATGCACCCAGAAAGCACCAGTGGAGAGCCAAGAGAAAAAGAATAGGATGCAGATCCAAAATGATTTCTATACCTACAGTGTCATTAAGATTCTGGCCCACGCCTTAAGTGCTGCATCCAAAACCCAGAGAAGAAAGAAGAAGGGTGAAGAGGGGTTGGGGGCTCCAAGGCTGCAGCCGTGGAAGGTATGGGGTCCCAACAAGGATCCATCAAACTAAATTCCTTTTCAGGGTCTTTTGTGCTCTCTGGGCTTGTTTGTTTAAGATCTTAACCTTCTCTACAACATCTCCTACTTATCGGAAGAGTGCTGCATCCTCCCTTCAAAAACCAAGACTTTTTATATTGTCAAAAAAAAGTTCCCAGACTTTTTCTAATTTTAAGCACCTGTAAATTACGACAAGAAACAATGGTTGGAAACTGATCAAAGAGAGAAGCAACCTGGAATTAAGGAGAAACTTCCTAACAGTGAGGACAATTAACCAGTGGAACAACTTGCCTTTAGAAATCGTGGGCGCTCCATCACTGGAGATGCTTAAGAAGAGGCTAGACAGTCACCTGTCTGAGATGGTATAGGTTCTCCTGCTTGAGCGGGAGCATGGACTAGAAGACCTCCAACATCTCTTTCTATTCTATTCTATTCTATTCTATTCTATTCTATTCTATTCTATTCTATTCTATTCTATTCTATTCTATTCTATTCCATTCCATTCCATTCCATTCCATTCCATTCCATTCCATTCCATTCCATTCCATTCCATTCCATTCCATTCTATTGGAACACTGCTCTTCTGCTTGATGTCTTTCCTCAAGGCTTAAAGCAGCTCCTTTGATCTCTTCCTCCCTTTCTTTGTCCTTGACTAAACCTGATGAAAATTTTGTGCAGTGTCTTCTCCAAGTGTGGTGCCTGCAAGAGGACCTGGAATCATTCCACTGAATCATTAATGACATTGTGGACAAATTAAGAATACAGTTATTATCATAACATTAAAATATTACTACTACTTTATTATAATCAGTAACCATTCTCCGCATAGAACAATGTGAGAAAAACTACAAATGAAATATTAATACAGATTATAGCTGCCATTCATTACAATCATTTATCAAGTTCTGGATGCTAACAATTAGTTTCCTATTGAACTTTATTCATGCACCTCTCTCTAACACAAAATCATATTTTTATTTTCTGGAAGCTGCAAGGCCCTGCCTCAGCTGAATCTCTCAAGAAAGCAGAACTCTTGAAAGAGGAACTTTTATTGAGAGTCAGTGACAGCCAGTGAAGGCAGGCAGAATCTGAAGTTCCCGGGTAAAATTGTTAGGCTAAACCCCATTGTTCAAAACCTCTCCCAACTGCCCAGTCCATAGGAGCCAACCAGAGGTGCAAAGAGGTTGTGAGAAGTCCTGACGGACACTGTGGTAAGATGTTACCAGGCATCTCTTCCTTGGTGAGGTGATGCAGATGACCTCGGGCAGCGGAACCGAGTCAACAAAGGAAAGCTAAACACATCACAGGAGAGGTCCAAAGGTCCCCCCTCCCATCAGGATGGCAGCATCGTGAGAGGGAACTATAGGGACCTGTGAGAATTTTTAAAGGAGACCAAAATAACTTTGTCCAAGTGTTATTATAATTTTTGCATCACAAAATCATGATTTATCTACTTCCTTTATTAATGAAAATATAGAAGAAACAATGACCAAGGTCTAATTGTTTTTTGTAACTCCCCAATTTTATCAGTAATATTAATATTTATTTGAGTACAATTTTTGAGACAGTTGTCTTCACTTAATTATCTCATACCATCCAGCACTCAATTAACTAGATCCCTATTCATCACATCATGAAGCATTTTGTTAATTCTTTGCTAAAATCAAGTTATACTACCAGCATTCACACAATCCGTTAAGGAAGTATAACAATAGGTGTGAATGAGTTCGGAGGACCAGAGAAAGAGATGCAGGGAAGGATCAGATAAGATGGTTTTTTCGGGGGGGAGGGGCAACCCACAGCTGCGTAACCGGCAGAGAAAGAAACACAGAAAATGTCCTCCCTAAATTTTTTGACTGTCAAAAGAAATGGTGAAAGATTTGTACTTTCAAACTGCAAGATTTTGTTAATATAGCCTTACAATAATGTAGAATTACTTCATCTGGTTATTTTTCCTATCTCCTCTACCTGAATGAAGATTAGCTTTGCAACTTTCTTCTTGACAAATCCTTGCTTTATGGTAATCACCCTATTGTTGCAAGGAGTTTATGAATACTCTAGTTATTTGTGTATTTTGTTTACTTGAAAGGTGACCTTTGCTAGATTGTTATATATGATTGACAATTTTTATCAATTACATTTTGTTAATATACATTTTATCAGTATACTACATGATTTAGAAATATTGCTGAATCTTTGTACTTCAGTTTTGAAGATAATAGTAACACTTGTTCTCCCAACTCACAATATTTGCAAGTTAAACAACCACAGAAGAAAGATTCAAATGTAAAAAGTGATAAGAGATAAGAAATCAAGATTTCTGCTTTTAAATTCCTGGATGTTTCCATTCTAGTTCCATCCATTTCTAAAGAAGAGGGAATTGTACAATCTTTCCCTCCTGAAAGTTTACTTGGATCAGAATGGAGACGTAGCAGCAGACGTGAAGATCAATAGTTGGTTATTTCTCCCCACGGAGGATCCCATTGACAAGGTATTGGGGAGTTTTGAAAGACAAAGACTTACAATCAACCAAGAAGCTTTGTCACAGATAAAGTTGCTCAACAAGGTGGGGAAAATATTAATGTCTTTTCTCTTTTTTCCAAAGCTGTTTCAAGTGGGCTAAACCCAGTCAAAAAAGTGGGTAACCTTCACTGAGAATTGAATGTGTGGAGTAAAACTTCTATAATTTTCATAGGCAGATAAGCATGCTTCTGTTCTATTGACCAAGGTTTCCCTTCTGATGCCATCATGCTGAACCCTGTTGTAAGCTGATCCAAAATAAGATATGGGGTGATTCTTATTTAGGACACAAATCATTGCCTTTTAGTGTCCCTTCGGCAGTTTAGTGTCACCATAAAACTGGTGAGACAGGGCCTCATATGCTGGAGATTTTGGTGTTAATAGCTTCAGGTTCACTAGTTTTTTGTCTTCAAATATCAAAGGTGAAGGCAATTCGGTTGACTGAGTTCAGATTTGGACTGAATCCAATGAAATGGAGATCCTGTTGGTCCAATAGTTAAATAAGCTTCATCTTGCCTTGATTGGAGTCAGGGGTCTCCCAAAATTGCAGGCTCATAGTCTAGGATGTTTTTAATCAGCTGAGAATATGCTTATGGCTGCCTCTCTCTAACCCCACTGGGATAGTGGAATTTAGCAAGGAGGTCCAAGGCTTTCAGTTCACATGAAATAATGACTGATCTGATGTCAGCTCATTTATGGATTGATTCAATGGTGGGATTCAGCCAGTTCGCACCACTTCGGCAGAACCAGTAGCTAATTTTTTGTTGCCCAGGCTCAGAATGGACTTCCGGAATGGACATCCACAGAGAGAACTGGTTGTTCACATATTTGAATCCCACCACTGGATTGATGGATTAAATGTATTTACTACACATCTCACCATGATAATGGCTTGAAAACTGAAGTATTGAAACATGACTTTAGTGAAAAAGAAGTCCTGATATCAGAAGTAAAAAAGGGCAGTTTTGAAGGAAATATTACTTATATTTGGGCATTGGCTTGTAAGAGTGCACTTCATCTGAAAATCCCTTGAATGCAACTGTTTATCTTGATTGTTAGCTGCCTTAGGACACACTGAGAGGCTACAAATCAAACTAATAATAAATAGGAGTTTGTATTTCCCTGTCAGATTGTGTCACCTAATTGTATTCTCTCAACAGAAAGGACCTTGTATTGGATACCTTGTGTTGAATATCCCTTTCACACATATGACTCACACTGATGACCCATGTAGTGCATCAAAAAATGCCTGATTCACCCTTTTTGAGGGACAAGTTCTCATGACCTCACCTCCATCTCACCTCACTATAGTTTTAGAAACTAGTCAGCCAGTTTTAGTTCTAGTTCACCAGCATGGCAGCCATATAAACTGAACAAATATACATACAAATAAAGAACATCTTTAAGGTTGACAGCCATTATTTGTAAGGAAATTTCCCTTTTTATCTTAACTGGAGATAATTTTGGACAGCTTTCAAAGGGAAGCAGCTTTGCAATGTTTTATGTACTCCATAAGAAACCTTAGCAGAACGTACTGGTTAAAACTTTCTTTCTTCATCACAGTTTTATTCTAGTTTAATAAATCCAATGAAATGAAAAATTAATATTACTATATATATATATATATATATATTAAATATATTTTATTAGATTTTATAGGGGTACAGGGGTTACATTAAGGTGCTTAGGAACCACCATGGAGGTGGGTATATTAAACATCCAAAAAAAAAGAAAAACAATCATAGATATATAACTCAAATCAAATCATTTAAACTTCCCTCTCTAATTCCCTCATTTAATCTTACATATTCAAATTAATAAATTCTGTATAAGCTTCAAACAATCCTATCAAATATCAGTTACATTTCAATTCTAAAAATCCAGATCCTGTTTTTAAGCTTTACTAACTTACAGTTACTATATTTCAATTAGCCTTAAATAGACATATTATTAACACTTCGGGTGCCCTTTTTTTTTTTTTACATAATTATATCTGGTATATTGTTCTCACAACAACATTCCCATATCTTCTTCATTGATACCATTTTTTCTCTTATCACCCATCCCTCTTATTCTCCTTTTATTTCCAAATAATTCTCTTAAAATAAAAATATCAGGCCAACATAAATTTCTATCTAATTTAAATATATATTCTATCAATGCCTCTATATCTATAAAAGTCTTTTTAAACCAGTAGATAACATTTACTTCTCCAATACTTATCATATCTAAAACAAAGTAATATTACAAAGGGTATCCTCTTAAAAATTTCACGTGCTCCATTAGTTATTCAAAAAATCAAAGCCTTTTTAATCCCATTAAATAAAACTTTAAAATACATTTTTAAATCTAACTCTGGGCTTCTTTCTATGCCATAGTGGTTTCCATAGTAAGGTTCCTACATGATCAAACCAGAATATTAAAAGGTCGAGAAAATCGAGAAAAGATGGATAAACAACTGGCAAATATAACATGGAATAAAACAGCTTTTACCATCCAAAGGCTATTAGAAGAAAGGAAAGAGAACTTTGACCAATTTGAAGCGTTAAAGAAAAATTAATATATATTTTACAATAAAGTTCACTCTAACATTTAGTATTTATGGATATTTTAAAATCAAGCATTTATGAAGAATGGAGGAATGCATGTTAATTCCACTATGAGGAGCAACCCACCGGGTGCCACTTAATGCTTTAATGTTTTCTCAATTTCATCCCTCCAGACTTTGTTAAGTAGAAAGCTACTTTATTGTAATCTGATAAATCAGAAGAAAAAGGGAGGAACTGAATGATGCATCTTCCTGCAATTGTATCTCCTGCCATCATTTGGAAGTGGTCAGAGATTTCATATTTGCGTACATGAAGTCCAGAGACAACTTGGCTAATGTTCATGTCTACCTCCATCTTACATGGATAGTCAGTCCTGACATATTTTCTTTGGCATTTCTTCTTTTTCTGTTTAGTCTTTGCCTCAGTCTAAATGTGTGGAAAAATGCCATCCTGGATTTGTCAAGCAGGCTCGAGAAGGAGAGCCATTTTGCTGCTACGACTGCATTCCTTGTCCAGAGGGGACCATCTCCACTCAGGAAGGTGGGTGTCATCATAGGGAAACTTTGATCAATATGCATGTTAAAGACACATGTAAGTTTGATTGTTTAGTTCTTAATTTTCATGGTGTCCAATTTCTTCCACAATGGGAAGGATAAAAAAAATATCTTGAATTATATGGTAGGAAGAAGGATGCTGTGGATTGAGTAGGAAATGTCTCTTTTATTTCCCAGTTTGGATGTTTCGGTCCATATTTATCTTTCTTAGAACTATCTGTATTATTTCTAACTTGAGGAATGATTTTAGATCAATGGGTTTTGCTTACCTAAACCAACTTTATATTACAGGCTGATAGATACATCAATCAATCATTCATTTAATCATTTAATCTTTATTAAGATCATATATCCTTCTAAATTGAAATGTCTAATTGGGAGGAACAATAGAGGGAGAGATGTTGGCTTAAATGAATAATGAAAACCAAACAGAGGATTCAGCATAAAATCATCAAGTAGATATTGCCTTTCTACCTTTTCTTATCTTTCCAATTTTCTTTCTTGTTAAATACTGTAGTGAGATATAACACCAAAAAAAAAAAAAAGGAATATACTCAGGGTTCTAAAAGGAAAAAAATTCTAACATGCAGTGTTGGGATTAAAATGAAGAGAAAGAAGGGGGAAATAGAGAACTAATAAAAGACCAATCTACTAAATATCCTCTGATACCAATGTTCAATTCATTCTTTTTAAAACTGTTGCCAAATTGAGAGAATATGGAAACATATTGCTTCATCTTCTCATTTTTATAGGGTAAAAAGACTTTACAGATAACACACTCAGTTCCTGTTGTTGAATTCATTTATGAATTAATCTTCCTTAAGATGTTTTTTCAAATTTGTTTATCAAGTTTATATGGCTATTTCACACAAAGTGACTCTTGGTGGAATACAATTAAACCAATAATAAAAATTAAAACGATGAAGTATAAATGCTAAGAAAGCAAGAGAGGAGTACATCAAGATGCTACCTACCATGCAACCAGCACATAGGACCCTGTTACAAGGGGATCCCCAGGATCATTGAAAAAATCACATTTTAAGGAATTTCTAGAAGGCCTAATAGGTAGGAGACACTCTCAATTTCAGGATAGTCAATGTTTTTTTTGTGAAGGGACTGTACAACCTGTACTGAAATAGTCAGTGTTGCAACGCTTCTGAAGTGGTTCTCGATGGATCCAACCATGTTAGACAACTTTTATCCTCTGTCCAGTATTTTTGGAACAGTGTATTGAGAGCATGGTTGGTGGGTCAATCATCAGTAATTGAGTTTAAACATTTTTGAGATAAACATATGTCCATCATCTGAATTTGTTTTGAAAAAAAAATGAAATAAAATATTAAATAAGAAAACAAAAAACTCAAAGGGCAGACTCGATGCCGCACTAGGTCTTTTCTGCCATCAGTTTTCTGTTTCTATCTTTTTATCCCATACTCAAAGAGTTGCTCTTGAAAACCACCTGGAATTTATAAAATGGTCCAGAATGCAAAGACATGCACAATGTTGAGTTTCTGTGTGTTCTTCCATAGGATACCCCTGCTGTGCAGGCTCCACAAAACCACAGTTTCTTTCCAGGTGCAATTAAATTCACCTTTCAAACCCTCCAAAAAAACAGAACCAGGGTATCTGCAGGGCTTCCTCTCCTTGAAGATATCTGCTTGTCCCACCAGAGCATATATAATTGGCATGCAAATGATCTGTTCCCTTAAAGGATTCCCACTTTATGGATCATCAGAAGACTGCCTTTTCTGCTGCAGTTCCTGCCTTATTGGACCCACTCCCCCTTGAAATTGAATAGGCCCCCATCCACTTGAACTTCTGGGGACTTGCTACTTCTCCCAACCATTTGGGATAAGGTAAGGACAGTGCAAGATAAGAATCTGGTGGATTATCTCAGAGAAGGGAGGTTTCAGCACCAGATAGATCTTCTTTTAATTTTATGCTGCTGCTGTTGTTCTTTTTACAGTTGTATGTATTGGGGATTCTGAGACTTTTCTGTCTTTCTGTATCACATCTTATCCAAAGTTTTTCTGGAAATTTGAAAGACTATAAAAGAAATATTACTTTCTTTTCTCAGATACCAAAAAATGCACCAAGTGCCCAGATGATCAATATTCAACTGAGAACCGAGTCCAGTGTATCCCCAAAAGAATAACCTTCCTGTCCTATGAAGAATATCTCAGCATCATCCTCATCTCCTTTGCTCTACTCTTGTTCCTAATCACAGGCTTTGTTTTATTCATATTCATTAAATACCTTGAAACTCCTATTGTCAAAGCCAACAACCGGGATCTCTCCTACATCCTCTTGGTCTCTCTTTTGCTTTGCTTCTTATCCTCCTTGTTCTTCATTGGCCAACCAAGGAAAGCCACCTGCCTTCTCCGACAAACAGTGTTCAGCATTGTGTTCTCAGTAGCTGTGTCATCTGTGTTGGCTAAAACAATCACAGTAGTGCTGGCATTCCTAGCCTCAAAACCAGGCAATAAAGTGAAAAGATGGTTGGGGAAGAGCTTGGCCAACTCCATTATACTTTCTTGTTCTGCTGTCCAAATTCTCATCTGTGCCATGTGGTTGGGAGTTTCTCCCCCATTTCCTGACTCTGATCTGCATTCCCAGCCTGAAGAAATTATCCTTCAATGCAACGAAGGCTCTGTCACCATGTTTTATGTTGTTCTTGGCTACATGGGTTTTCTTGCTGCAATTTGCTTCACTGTGGCTTTCCTGGCCAGGAACCTGCCTGGAGGTTTCAATGAAGCCAAGCTGATCACCTTCAGCATGCTGGTCTTCTGCAGTGTTTGGGTTTCCTTTCTCCCCACCTACCTGAGCACTAAAGGAAAATTCATGGTGGCCGTGCAGGTCTTCTCCATCTTGGCCTCTGGTGCTGGACTATTGAGCTGCATCTTCTTCCCCAAGTGCTACATTATCATCCTGACACCAGATCTAAACACTAAGGAACATCTAATGGCAAAAACAGGGGAATGATTGTGAAATTGTTTCTTAGGCTGGTAACTTCTAATTATCCATTATTATTGGTTATATATTCTTCCTTTGGATTGGCTTGACAACTTATGTTTATTAAAACTGAAGGAAATAAATATGTGAAGTTTGTTAGTTAAATGAAAATTGAAGATAATCATCAAATACATTAAAAATAAATAAATAAACAAATAAATAAATAAATAAATATTATGTTTTTTAAACTATTGGTTTTCCTCCTTTTCCTCAGCACACATGTCAACTAATATTTGGTTTAAGCAACTCTAGTAGAAGTAGTGTATACCTTTTTTTTAATGAGAATTATCAACACTTTTGATCAGTGACGTCATCAAAGTAAACAAACCCACGTGTTACTTACGTCACTAGGTCATGGCCCTAAGAGGAAGTGACATGCCCAGCCCCCACCCTCTGGATATGACCTGCATAGCCCTCCTCCCCCAGATGTGATGTGCATAATCCAGCCCCCACGTGGTGCAGGCCTCACAAGGTCATAAACCTAGTCGGATATGATGTGTTGGCCTAAGCCCATCAAGATAAGCATGAGTAGCTCTAACAGCCCTATTTTCAGATAAGGCATGTTGAACCTAACCCTATCAAGAAAGATGTGGCAGTCAAGCCTCTGGGGACATGATTAGCTTAACCCTAAACTAATTCTATGGACATTCAAAACCAAAAAAAGCTAAGTAAAAGTGAATAATTAACAAAGGCCTGTGTTTTTGGGAAACAAGCCCTACTTTTGGGAGCTGTGAAATAAAAAATGCTTTTTATTTCTAATCATTCTAGCCTAATGATGCTTTTAATTTTTGTGGAGTTTTAAAAATCAGTGCCTCAAAAGCTGGGGGCAAAAGGAGCCCCTAAAAGGCAGCCAGGCCCTGCATTTAACCCCCCTTTTTTCTAAAAGGTATTTATTTCTAGGCGGTTTTAAAATCATTTCTTCAAATGCAGGAGAAAAAACAAACCACAACCCTTTTAAAACCTGGTTTTTACCTTTTTAAAAATCTAAAGACACCTATTTTGCCAATTGCACCCTCAAATCCCCATGTACACATAACCGTTCGAAACACGGCCTTAATAAAATTTATTCTGCCTCCCCCTACAGCAAAAGACAAGGAATATTAACAGGAATTAAAATGCTCACAAGCGGCAAGCAGCCAGGCGGCAAGTATGGGTTAAGCCTTGTTCTGGCATGTCAGGACCGTGATTCTGGGGCATGCGTGTTTGTGTCTGCTAGTAAAAAAAAGGGGGGAGGGGGGGTTAGGCCTTGTTCAGGACATGCCTGGGCATGTCATACCGCCTGTGATTCTGGGCATGCGCAAGGCTCAAGGACGTGTCATTGCAAGGGGCAGGGGAGTTTGTGCGGGCAGGCCTGAACAGCTAGCGATTTAATTCCAGCAGTCTTTTGAAGATGGCAACTGCTGATTCCAAAGCTGTTTTTAAAACAACAGCAAAAGCTAGCATTGCACGCTCTGACACAAGACCCCAGCCGGCAGAATGCAACAAAATCTGTTGCAGGGGTTATGATAAAGAAATTTTTTTATTCAGACCCGTTTTGCACGGCTGTAGCATGGTGTGTTGTAACTTTAACGATGAGGTGCCGAGTACTTACCGGACAGCCTGTGAAATGGTGAATGATGCTACATTATCTCCCAGCAATGGTAAGTAAATATGTTTTTTATTTATGATAATGTAAATGCTGCTGGTGCGGATAGCACACTAACAGGATGTGCTTTATATTTTGCAGACTCCAGATTAATAACACCTAGACAGCAAACACTTCAAGACACCCCAATTTTATATTCCTGTGGTAATCGCCGTGATTACAAAGCTTCTGCAGAGTTTTCTGATCTAGACTATAACAGGGACTCTGAACTATCCCAGAGACCACGCTATCTACCCTGTGAGTTAAAGAGCTGCAATTTGTGTAAAGACTGGTTTGCTTGCGACTGCGGACATGATTTGTGGGGTACAGACGGGTCAACGTATTGTAAAATAGCGTGTTATGGTCCTTTATCTTCTGATTCTGATAGTGGTGATGAGGGATATTTTTCTGATTGTGGGCCATGCCCCCTCTGAACTCTGTATAACCAATAAATGACTGTGTTAATGTCAACGCTTGACCATTTGTCAGTGGTCTTTCAGTATAATGATGCATGAAAAGCTTCTAAGCCGTATTTATTATACACCAGGAAGTGTAGGGAGTTATGGAGGTGTGAATACCCTTTTTCAGGAAGCTAGAAAACATGATAAAAACCTTACCATGAAGCAAGTCAAGACGTGGCTGTCAGTGCAAGATGCTTATATACTTCATAAGCCTGCAAGAATTAATTTTCCTAGAAATAAAACAGTAGTGTCTGGCTTAGATCATCAATGGCAGGCTGACCTCATAGATGTCTCCAAATTTTCTAAGGAGAACCATGGAAAAAAGTACATCTTAGCAGTTATCGATTTGTTATCTAAATATGCCTGGGCCTCCCCTTTATCTGATAAATCAGGGAGGGAAGTTACATCCGCCTTCCAGAATATCTTTGAAACAGGACGCACACCCCGAAAAATACAGACAGATGCAGGTAAAGAGTTCTTGAATATTCCACTGAAGAAACTTTTAGCACGTTATGGCATTCATCATTTTGTCACTCATAGTGAAACTAAAGCAGCCGTTATAGAGAGGTTTAACAGAACCCTAAAAAACAAACTCTGGAGATATTTCACAGCTAGAAATACCCATCAGTATGTGGACATTTTGGCAGATACTCTTCAGGGGTACAATAGCACTTACCATCGTAGCATCGGGACTGCTCCTAACACCGTAAATTTGTCTAACGAAAGGGATGTGTGAATGAGGCTTTATGGGGTATCTTTAAAAAGTAAAAGAAAGGAAAAATGTCTTAAGATGGGAGATCATGTCAGGGTATCCAGACTGAAGGGTAAGTTTGAAAAGGGCTATCAGCAAACCTATACGAATGAGATATTCATCGTCAAAGAACTGGAGACAAGGGGGGAAAGAGTGGTGTATAGATTAAATGATACACAGGTGACCCTGTAAAGGGGGCTTTTTACTTTGAGGAGCTCCAGAAGGTTCCTGCTGACCAACAGCGCATATACACAATAGAGAAAATTATCCAAAAAAGAGGGCGGGGGAGACACAGAGATTTCTAGTCAAATGAACTGGATGGCCAGAGAAGTTCAACAGTTGGGTTAAGGAGACTGAAGTACAATATCTTTGATATGGCGGAGTTTTAAATCACCCTTCCCAGCAATGCATCAGCAGCAATTTTCCCCCAAAACAAAAATTCTAATTTTACTATTCAATTAGCGAGATCGTTGGATCTTCCAGGGTCATGGGAAGTAGGGCTAGCAGAGATACAGTATCCGCATAGTTGGCACACATTAACTTCACCTGGATATTTTGAAATTGCTAACGAGGGAAAGAGTTGGCATTTTTCTTTGAGAAGCGGGTACTACAGCAGCCTCCAAGTTAGAAAATATGAACAAGCTTATATCAAATGCCAAGGATGGACCTAAGACAACCCTACATTATGATTCAGTGGGTTGAAAAATTAATCTTAAAGGAGATGAACCGCATACCATTCTAGTTAGCGGAGAAATTGGACATCTGTTAGTTATGTTCCCAGGATTCAGCACCTTATATGTTTACACAGATATTGTAGAGCTCCATATAGTGGGGGACTTCTATGTGCCATTACTGCGCTGTGTGCCTGTGCGAGGGCAAGACAATGATTTCATCACAATGACCTATGACTGTCCACATTATATACTGGTCAGCAAACATCACATCGATACCATTACTATAGAAATCAAAACCAACCAGGAAAAAAACATGTGCATTTTTATCACAGGAAGGTGATTGTCAAGCTTCATTTTAGACCTCAGAAAAGTGAAGGATGGTTGTAATCAAGGAGCACGGGAGCCCTCAAGACTACGTGGCTTACTACAGGGCACAAGCCGGTGGTGGCCTTCCAGGCTTCCGAGGAGCCCCCATTATGTACGGGACAGGTTTAGGGAGTCTGTTCCGTGGACTTTTTCGAAAAGCAATGCCTTTTTTGAGGCGTGGATTAGAAATCATTAAGCCGCATGTCAAATCTGCTGCCAAAAACATTGCCAGAGATGTTGTGGGGCATCTTGTATCCCGTGTTGTTGAGAGGGGGCAGGATGGATCAGGGATGTTCATAGCCAGGAAAAATTACACACCGGGCCCGCCTATTCTGTTTAAAAAGAGAAGACTTGTGAAAAAGACCCGTCATACCAAGAGGAGACGTGTGCAGAAGAGGAAGCCCTGTGACAAGGAAGACATATTCTAATACAATATGTCATTTATTCATTCTGCTTCAGAGGAATGTGTTAAATCAGAACTGGATCTTTTTCAACTGGCGCCTACACAGACCAGTATTGAAAACAGTACCTATGTCGAGACCCCTCCTTTATCAGCGCTAACACCCAACGCGCCCCTGGAATTTTTTATCACGGGGCATGGTGAGCATTACATGGATTTAAACAACACCCTGCTGTATGTGAGTTGCAAGATTGTAAAGGCTGACAGGACGGATATTGATGATGGGGCAAGGGTGGCCCTGACCAACTACCCCATAGCATCACTGTTTAACCAGCTGGATGTTACCTTGGGAGATTGGCTCATTACACAGCGCCATCATTGCTATTCTTATCGGGCCGTGATTGAACTGATCCTGAACTTTGGTGGTGATGCGCTGGGTACCCAATTTACAGCTAGGGTTTTTTACAAAGATGACTCGGACCTCATGGAGAGTACTCTACTGACAGCCGCTGGGAACTCAGGTTTCAAAGCGAGAGCAAGACACACGGCCAGTAATCGTAAATGGGACCTGCTAGGGCCTCTGCATAGCGATCTGTTTTTTCAAGACAGACTGCTAATTAACGGTATTGATGTGAAAGTCAAACTCACAAGAAGCAGAAATGAATTTTGCATGATGAAGGATGGCAATGAGAATTACAAAGTGCAACTCCTGGCGGCTTCTCTCTTTGTAAAACGTGTAAAATAGCCACGGGAGTGCGCCTTGGCCATGCAGAAGCTTTGCTCACCTCCAATGCCAAATACCCCATTGATCGAGTGGGGATGAAGGTTTACAGCATTCCTGCAGGTAGCCTTGTGTGTAATCAGGAAAATCTATTTCTGGGGCAGCTACCTAAACAATTAGTGATTGGGTTTGTGGACAATGCATCTTTTAGTGGGGATTATGAAAGAAACCCGTTCAATTTTCAACACTGCAATGTCAATTTTTGCGCCCTGCATTGTGATGGCGAGCAGATCCCCGCAAAGCCTCTTCAGCCAGATTATGAGCACAGTCTTTTTGTGAGAGAGTACATGCAGATGGTGCAAGCCACAGGCAAAGGCATGAAAGACAGGCCGCTGTTAATCAACCGGGAAGAGTTTAACCGAGGGTATACTTTGTATTGTTTTGACTTGAGTCCTGATCAGGGGTGCTCTGAGCACTATTCTTTGATCAGGAACGGTAACCTCAGAGCCGAAATTAGATTTACACAACCCCTCCCCAACACCATCAACATGATTCTCTATGCAATCTTTGAAAACCTTATTGAAATAAGTCACACAAGGAATGTGCTTTTTGATTATACTGTATGTGAGTATGGACACACTGCAGCTCCTCCACTTGTTCTCTGGAAATACTGCCTTTCTAGGGGTCTACCCTTGTGACCTGCTACCCCAGAGACAAATCTCCAAAAGACCTTTTGGATTAATTGTAAATACCCACCCTCACACTCTGCCTGGTGAACACTGGCTGGCCTTCTACTTCCCATCTCCCGGATATGGCAAATTTTTTGATTCTTATGGAAGGCCGCCGGATAGCCCTGACTTTCCTGGCTCCATAGTGATGTTTTTAGAGCAGCAAGCTGAGAAGTATACATTTCACCAACGTCAACTGCAGCACCCCAGCGCTGTGACCTGCGGGCAACACTGTGCGTTTTTTCTACTGAACCGGTCTAAAGGAGTGGCCTATGAAAATATTTTAAAGATGTACTCCAATGCCGATATTATGAACCTGATGAACCTAGCAGACAACTTTGTCTCCCATAAAGTAGAGAAGGGAACTAGAGGGTCAACCACGCTGGACTTAATTCCCATTAACAGTCCTAGGCTGCCTTAACAGAGGGACAGAATCAAGATCATGTGAAGTTTTAACAGCACTTTATAATGCCTTGGTAAGGTGTGGCTTTTCTCGCTGCCAGCGGGCTCACCATGAGAGGGTCCGGGCAGCCCCGCGCCGGACGGAGTGAGAAATAAGACACAGAGTCAATTTCTCCTCGGGATGAAATGAGCCCAGAACAAAGCCAGGCAAATCTCTTTTATTAGTTCAGCAAAATATAGGTGGTGACATGGGGCAAGCAAGGGGGGTTACATTCTAGCTCAGCAAACTATAGGTGATTTCATGAAGCAAGTACAAGTTACAAGAAGCGAACAAAAGTGGTTACATGAAGCAGGCAAAAGGCTGTTACATTCTTTCAGATAAGCATTCCATTCGAAGACAGTTTGTGTGTGAATGTCTTACTTTGTTCAGCTATATGCTTATGTTACAATTTGTTGCTAAACAGCTTTGTGCAGAGTTTCTCATGTCCTTGGCTCCTGTTTCATGTGAGAGCCATTGGCCTAGCCACACTGCAGGAGCCTGAACCAAACATTTTCCCAACAGTAAGGCCACACTTGGAATACCCCATCCAGTTTTGGTCGCCACGATGTAAAAAAAGATGTTGAGATGTTGAGAAAGAGGGCAGAGAAGAGCAACAAAGATGATCAGGGGACTGGAGGCTAAAACATATGAAGAACGGTTGCTGTAATTGGGTATGTCTCGTTTAATGAACAGAAGGACCAGGGGTGACATGATAGCAGTCTTCCAATGTTTGAGGGGCTGCCCCAAAGAAGAGGGAGTCAAGCTATTCTCCAAAGCCCCTGAAGGCAGGACAAGAAGCAACGGATGGAAATTTATTAAGGAGAGATCTGGATTTAAGGAGCGATTTCCTAACAGTGAAAACAATTAATCAGTGGAACTGCTTGCCTCCAGAAGTTGTGATTGCTTCATCACTGGAGGCTTTTAAGAAGAGACTGGAAAGCCATTTGTCTGAAGTGGTATAGGGTCTCCTGCATGGGCAGGGGGCTGGACTAGAGGACCTCCAAGGTCCCTTCCAGCTGTATTATTCTATTATTCTGTTACATTTTTGCACAGCAGATTCTGGATGCTTCCCATTTGGGGCGTCTCCCCTGGGCACTGAAATCAAATATGGAGAAACGCCACGAGACTCTTAACCACTTTAATTCAAAGCCTTTGGGCCAAATCTTTACTTAGAAACTAATCCATTTGCTCACTTTCTTTCGCTCCTTTTAATGCCTAGGAAAAATTGTCTCCTTCTGTTTACCATAACACCTCCCTAACTCTGCCTTACATTGTTTTTTTTTAAATCCAATGTGTTTGCCATTCTTTGCGCCGGTTTGAAAACATGCTTTTTAAAATGGGAATTAACAAATTTGATTATTTCACTTGTTTTGATCGGTGTGCCACAACGCGAATGTATTTTGGAAGATGAAATCCGCCCTTTATATGAAGAGTAAAGAAGAAGAAGCTCCTTCTTTTGAGTCTTGTTTCAGATACGCTATTTTCTCTCTTCAACAAAAGCTTTTCGGATTATCTAGACAGGAAACGCTCCCTGTCAGCAGGTGAAAACCTCTCGCTCACCAGGGCTGATCTCAGCAACTATGCAAGGCCAGTCCAGGCTAGTCCTGGGATGAAGTGGTCTGGAAATCCCAGGATGCCCCCCCCCCTCTCTCTTTTTCTTTCCCTCCCTTTTCCCCTCTTTCTCTCCCTCCCTCCCTCCTTCTCTTTCCTTCTCATCTCTCTCATCTCTTTATGTGTCTCTATGTCTCTTTCTCTCTCTCTCTTATCTGTCTGTCTGTCTGTCTGTCTGTCTGTCTGTTTATCTATCTATCTATCTATCTATCTATCTATCTATCTATCTATCTATCTATCTATCTATCTCTTCTCTATTTCTCTATCATTTCTCTATCATCTCTATCTATCTATCGATCTATCATCTTTGTATCATCCTTATCATCTCTATCATCTATCTATCTATCTATCTATCTATCTATCTATCTATCTATCTATCTATCTATCTATCTATCTATCTATCTATCAATCTATCATCTCTATCATCTCTATCTATCTATCTATCTATCTATCTATCTATCTATCTATCTATCTATCTATCTATCTATCTATCTATCTATCTATCTATCTATCTATCTATCTATCTATCTATCTATCATCTATGTCTATCATCTCTCCCTTTCTTTTCTACCATCTATCATCTCTATCTATCTCTCTACCCCCCCCCCCTCTCTTAACTATCTATATCATCTAGCTATCAAATTTATATAACCACCCATCTCACAACAAGTGTCTGGCTTGGATACACAAAGCTAAACACAGGTATATACATGAAATTATTAAAAAAAACATTAAAAACAATAAAACAATTTAAAAAGAAAAAAATATTAGGTGAAGAGTCAGTTTTTTCAGTGCCCTTGTAACTTTGACAAGCCATTAAATGATGTGCCATCAATTTGGTGTCAACTTTTAACCACCCATGGATAGACTTTCTCTGGGGAGACCTATTCCCACCCCACTCCTCCAGGTCCTCCCTCAGCTTCCCCCTCCCCCCTGCTTCTCATCCTTTGCCTCTCTTTCCTTCCCTCTTTCCCAGCATCAGACCCCCCCCCCAAACTCGCCCCCCGAGACCCAAGTCCCCCGGTAATGTGTGAAGGAGGAGAATCGGAGCCTTTGGGTCGTTTGGGCCTCCGGGGACGTTTCTCCAACCCTCCTTTGGTTTGTTCCCTGGGCTGTCCCGTGGGGAGGGCAGAGGACCGAGGGGGCTGCCCCTCCTGGAGACTCAGCCATGGGGCAGAGCTGCCCCGGGGAAGAATCCGGCCTTGTTGCCTGATGGATCAGGGCCAGTTTCTCGGTTCCGCTTCGGGGGAGCCCAGCGCTTCAGGCTGAGGCGGGGAGGGGGAAGCGAAACTCCAGCGCTTCTTCAGCTGTTGGGGGTTGCAGAAACAAACAAAGTTCCTCTGTGTATTTGTGTGTGTGGTTGTGGGTATGGAGGGCTGGGGTGGCAGGAAGAACTCAGAAAAAATCAAAATCTTGCTGGGGAAACATGAAAAGAGTCCAGGAGTTCTGCTCTGATCAGGTGCTGCCTGGATCTGGGACCCACTTTGCGCAACTGGCTGTGTATACACAACTGTTGTGCAGTGGGGTGAGCCCCTCCCCTCCCTCCCCTCCTGCTCTGGGGACCCCATCCTGCCCTGAGAGTTTCTCCTCAGGTTATAGATGTTCCTTTAACATTCGTTAATTGTTCCTTTTTTAAAAAAAAATGTGCCTGAACAAAACCTCCTTGCTGTGGATGCAACAGATTTTTGAAATTTTGGGCAAAAAAAGAACTTGGACACAAAAGAGGGGATTGTAGAAACCCAATGCAGGGTCAGTCAAAAGGGACTCAGATGCCTCCACACCAATGCTCAAAGTACGAGGGATAAACAGGGTGGACTTGAAACCCAAAGGCAGGAGTGTCATGGTTGCAATTCCTGAAACTTAGTGGGATGAAACCCACGACTGGGAGGCACAACTAAAAAGATTTAATGTTGAGGAACTGAGCAGCAGCCGTCCAAATGAAGTGAGAGACACTGACCCAAACTTGTAGTTTTATATCAATCAATATATTTAACATCTATGTTTACGGCAGATAAGATAGTCAGGCATATCACTACATGGTGAGGTCAATCGTGAGGTAAATCACAAAACAGCAGACAGAACACACAGAAGAAAAAGGCGGGGAAAAAGGGAAACTCCCCCTTTACACCCGCAGCAACCAATCAGAGCACAGATTGCCTCGTGCAGGAGGTCGCCCTCACTCAACTACAAGGCTGTGTTCTGGACCATTGTACACTTTCCTGTTCCAGCTATTAAATTTAATATTTTAATATTTAAAGTGTTCAAAAGAAACAGACCTGATATGACTTTAGTTTTGTCGATTAGATAGATTTGCTATTATAGAAATGGCTAGTTCTATACTGATGTGTAAAAGCAAAAAGTTGAGGCTGGAGTGTTTCGGATACACTATTTTCTCTCTTCAACAATGGCTTTTCGGATTAGCTAGAGAGGAAACGCTGCTCCCTGTCAGCAGGTGAAAATCCCTCGCTCACCAGGGCTGATCTCAGAAACTATGCAAGGCCAGTCCAGGCTAGTCCTGGGATGAAGTGGTCTGGAAATCCCAGGATCTCTCTCTCTCTCTCTCTCTCTCTCTCTCTCTCTCTCTCTCTCTCTCTCTCTCTCCTCTCCCTCATCTATTTCCCTCCCTAATCTATCTATCTATCTTAACATCTCTATCATCTCTATTATCTATCTACTATCTATCTACAATCTATCTACTATCTACTATCTATTTATCTATCTCTATCATCTATTTATTATCTATCTATCTATATCATCTCTATCATCTATTTATTATCTATCTACAATCTATCTACTATCTATCTATCTATTTATCTATCTATCTATCTCTATCTCTATCATCTCTATTATCTATTTATTATCTATCTATCTATCTATCTATCTATCTAGCTAATATCTATCTATCATCATCATCCATCCATCCATCCATCCATCCATTCCCCTCCATCCATCCATCCATCCAATCCATCCCATCCATCCATCAAATCCATCCATCCATAATCCATCATATATATCTATCTAATCTATCTATCTATCTATCTATCTATCTATCTATCTATCTATCTATCTATCTATCTATCTATCTATCTATCTATCTATCTATCTATCTATCTATTATCTATCTATCTCTTTCTCTCATCTCTCATTTTTTCTAGCTATCTATATTTATATCTCTCTATCATCTCTCTCTATCATCACTCTATGTCTCCATCTCTCATTTATCTCTCATCTCTCATCTCTCTCTTCTCTCTCTTCTCTCTCTATCCCTTTCTCTCTTTCTCTCTCTCTCCTCTCTCTTCTCTCTCTATCTCTTTATCTCTCTCTCTTCCTATCAAATTTATATAGCCACCCATCTCACAACAAGGGACTCTGGGTCGCCTACAACAAAGCTAAACACAGATATATATATGAAATTATAAAAAAAACATTAAAAACAATAATAAACTTTAAAAAGAAAGAATATTACGTGGTCACTTTGTAACTTTGAACAGTCACTAAGTGAACGGTTGTTAAGTGGAGGACTCCCTGTATATATTTTCCTCCATGTGCTGCAACTGATGGGGAAAGGACTAGAGAACCCCTAGAGTCAGGGAGTCTGATGATGGTTTCCTGCCCTCAAGTTGGTGTCAACTTTTAACCAGCCCATGGATAGACTTTCTCTGGGGAGACCCGTCCCCCCCAAATCCTCCAGGTCCTCCGTCAGCTTCACCCCCCCAAACTGCAACTGAGCCCCTTCCTCTCTTTCCTTCACTCTTTCCCGGCATCAGAGCCCCCCAACCTCCTCCCCCCCAAGAGCTGAGTCTCCCCCTAATGTGTGAAGGGGGAGAATTGGAGCCTTTGGGTCCTTTGGGCCTCCGGGGACGTTTCTCCAGCCCTCCCTCGGTTTGTTTCCTGGGCTGTCCAGGGTCTCCTCGGGGGTCAGGAGTGGCCCCTCAGCCTCTTCCGGGGGGGAGGGCAGAGGACCGAGGGGGCCGCCCCTCCTGGAGACTCAGCAATGGAGCAGAGCCGGACAGTCCCCGAGCTGCCCCGGGGAAGAATCCGGGCTTGTTGTCTGCTGGATCGGGGCCAGTTTCTCGGTTCTGCTTCGGGGGAACCCAACGCTTCAGGCTGGGGGGGGGGGAGGAAGCGGGAGGCTGGTGCTGGGCCAAGGGGGAGTTTGACCCCTCCAGACCCCCCCTTTCCTGGGAAGGATTCAGGCCCCCTCTGGACCCCCAAAGCTCTTTTAAGCAGAATTGAGGATCTGCCTGACTCGCCTTTGCGTAACTGACCACAACTCGAATCTACACAGAAGACTAGAAAAAATGTTTTCTGTTGATGGAAGGAAACATAAGAAACAGAATGCCTGTTTTTTGGAGAGTTTGGGGGGGGGGGGGGAGAGATTTTCAGATATTAATGGTTAAGCCTGTAATCCTATACTTGAGGGTATAGAATTACTGAAGTCCACAGAATTTCTATTAAAATTCCATCATGTTATAAATTATAAATTCATTCTTTGTTGCAATATACTGTCCATCCATCCATCCTTCCATCCTTCTTAAATATTGAGAACTTGTACAAGGAAGAAAATCTGCTCAGATCCTCTTGTCCATCCTGTCCATGTCCATGGATATAGATATTTTTTCTTCTTTTGTGGCAAAATATTTCCTTCAACTCCCATCCGGAAGAAAGAATTTAATCTCAGAGTCTTGATCCTTAGGACCGAGTCCCAGGGCTGATTCCTCTCCCCATAAAATTCCCTTTTCTGCCACGATCCTGGCAGTCAAAATGTTGAATTCATTGGCACATAGCAAATGGTAGGCATTAAGCATATATCCTGTTCATAATGTAAATTATTTGTAAGATTGATTGAGTTTAAATTCATTTACCAGACCTGAATCTTATCCATCTTTTCTTTCCTTAATGTCTTTGTGGCGTGTCAGGGAGTTTGTTAATGTTTATTTCAAATTAAGACGGAGATTTGGAAAGGCGGGAAAAGCTGCCTGTATTTGGAAATATTTCTATTCAAAAGAAGTTTTGTAGGAACCCACGTATAAAAGTCGGAGAGGGTTGTGGAGAAAAACCCACTCAGAAGTTCCACTCGGGAGGAAAACCTGCGCGTGAAGCTCCCCTGGCGGAGAATCGGGCCGGGCTGAGCGAGGAAGAGCCGCGGCTCCATCGGGGGAGATTCCCGAATTCGGGGCTTCTGCCGGGAGAGGAGGGGGGGGGGAACGGGGGTCTCGGCTGGGCTTTCCGGGGGGGGGCAGATCCAGTGGCGGCCCTTCCTGGAGGAGGAGACCGAGTGGGGTCCCTCTCCTGCCCTCGGGATCTCCCTCGCTCCCTTTGGGATCTCCCGGGCAGATCCCGGAGTGGGGCAGCCTCGCCAGGGATCGCCCGCCAGCTGACAGAAGCCGAAGCCCGGAGAAGATCTGTCAGCCTGGGAGGGAAGATGGGACCATCCGGAGCCTCCGAGGGGGATCCGACCTGGAAGGAATCGGGAGGGATCTCCCGGCCGTGAGACCCAACCAATGAGTGGAACCTGGAAGTGGGGTGGGGGTTCCATCCCTGAAGGTCTTCAAGAAGAAGGTTGGGCCGCCGTGTGTCCGGGGTGGTATAAGGGCTCCTGCCTCGAGCAGGGGGTTGGACTAGAAGATCTCCAAGGTCCCCTCCAGCCGATGAGTCTCTGAGGTCTCCCTCTCCCTTCTCCCCTGTCTCCTCCCCCCCGAAGCCCTCCTGCATTTGGCGGGGGGAGGAAGGAAGCCTCGGACTGTCCATCAAAGGGGAAGCTGCCCCGGACGCTCCTGGCTCCGGGCTGAACCCCGACACGGCTCCGCTCCTGCAGCCCTTCAGGGGGGCAGAACTGAGAGAAGCCAAGGGGGGAACTCTCTGTGGGGCCTGGACCCCCAGGAGGAGTAAGAGCCCCCTCCCTCCCTCCCTTCAAGGAAATGGCGCAACTTCACACGTTCGGAAATCTCTCTCCGGTGACCCCGGCTGCAGCATAGGACCCCAGATTGGGGGGGGGGGGGAAATAGGACTCCCCACTCAGCATTGGAGGTTTCGTCTCGGGGCCCTTAAATGTGGGTATCGGTTGCCTGAGGGGTTAGGGAGTCTTTGTATGTGTGTGTGTGTACGTGTGTCCGCAGTTCCCCCCCCCACATGGTCCAGACCTGTGGGGGGGCTTCCTGCCCCCAAACTGAGCCGGGCGAGCCCAGGAGGAGCCCTAAAGCTCTGGCCCCACTTTGCTCTAGGCTCCCTTTGGGAACTGAAAGGGCATCTAGTCCACCCCTCCAGACACACAGAGAAAAGGAGACTCTGGTTGAGAATCATGAAGGCGGCCGCAAAAGGAAGTCCGCCCTCCCCTCCGGAGCTGGCAGGAAATGCCCCCCTAAAATGCAGGGGGGGCCCCACCCAGACTGAAGGGATTTTCCCCCTCCCAACTTTCTCCGCTTGTCTCTCGGCTTCGAACTATCTCCTTTTGTGGATGAACTCAAGGCAGACTCTGCCGGAGACCGATGACGGTGGAAAAGGGAGAATTCTCATTGGTTCTTCCGCTTTTCTGGGCCCTCCCAGTTACGAAGTTCGAGGAAACCCAAGCCAGACCCACTCTGGGGCTGGGAGCCTCCGCGTCTTTAGATAAGATAAGATAAGATAAGATAAGATAAGATAAGATAAGATAAGATAAGATAAGATAAGATAAGATAAGATAAGATAAGATAAGATAAGATAAGATAAGATAAGATAAGATAATCTTTATTGTCATTTTTATATTGTGGGCACAACGGCACACATCAAAAATGAAATTTAGTTGCCCGCTCTCAAAGTGAAACACATACATGACACACACCTAAACATACTATGAACAACATATGTATAGACCCACATCCCTACATATACGTAGCAAATAAATATTAAATACTGTCCATCTTGAATATATAACGGAAGGAGGAAGCTTGAGAGTTCGCAAGGTTAATGCTGTATGGAACGAAATTATGGCTGAATCTGGATGTTCTGCTACGGATACCACGAAGCCTCCTCCCAGAAGGTAACAAGGAAAATAGGTTGTGAAGAGGATGTGTAGTGTCCCAGATAATCGTACGGACCCTGCTCAAGCAACGCTTCTGTGCTATGTCCTGGATGGGAGGGAGGGAACTGCAGATTTTATTTTATTTTATCCTGGTCATACTATTGCATCAGTCTTTTTATATTGCTGCCCTTCAGCATTAACTTTCAAAATAAACTAAACTTTGGTTTTAACTCAGTAGGAAGCTATTCCAGTTCTGTGACATGTTCAGGCATTAAGTAGTCCCCGAGGTTTTCTCTTTAACCGCTGTGCCAACAAATATCAGATTTCTTTTTCTTCAGACACAGGTGCCGTGTATTCCCTCTGGGGCCATTTTCAAGTATGGAGCTTTCCAACCTCTCAATTCTTGCTGACCGATTTAAGTCTAGCTCTGCCCTACAAAGTTTGAGTCCAAGAACTAGTTGAATTAGCCGGGGATCTCTGGTGAGAGGGAGAATTATTATTATTATCCTCAAAGTTTCAGCTCTGCTCTTTGGCCGAATCCTCTAGGGGAGACTTTGGGCAGAGACAGATGGAATCAGCTGCAGTTCACTTCTCTCTCTGACCCGGGAGGCCCTAAATGGAAATCTTTCCTGGTGGAGAACTTGGCTTTAGGCAAAAAGTGTCACTGGAAGATTTCAGACTTGGGACTTCCCTCCCCACTCAAGATCAGGGCTGTCTGTCTTCCTTCACATCAAAGTGTGCCACCCTGGGGAAAATAAGGACTGAATGCCAATGCAGCCATGTTGCTGCCTGCTGGGTTCACCCCCCCAAAAGAGCCCCCTTTTCCATCTCCTTTCCCCAAATGTGAGCTCTTTCTTCAACCCCTCCTTGACTCCCTTGTGCCCCCACCAAGCCCCTCTTTAACGTATAGAAGTGTTGGGGGTCCTGCGTCCTTCCAGATGTGGCTGAGTAACATCTTTCCCTCTGGCTGGAAGCCTCTTCCCCTTTGATCCTGCCCCAATGGGACCCTGCAGTGGCTGGGCCTGATCCTCAGGCCTGCTGGAAGTGGACACCATTTTCAATACTCCGACGAGTCCTTGTAGAAATGGCGGCTGCTTTTGAAGCTTTCCACCCTGATCCTCAGGCTGTTGGGAGACTGCAAAGCTCTCCTGGCTCTTGCTAGGCTTGGGAAACCAGACACTGCATGACGATGGGGCAGCTTCAGATGAGCTTCCTGAAACTTTTTCCTGGCTTTGACCCCCCCTTCACTCCTCCCAAACCCCACATTTCTTCAATAAAGAACACAAAAAAGCTTTTTATAGACAAATTTGTTCATCTTTAACAAACACACCCAAAGAAAAATTAGGTGGTAAAACTATCTAACCACCTCTACCCCCTTTAACAACTTAATTTGCTAAATATACTGCATTCCTGAAACAGAATAACAGAGTTGGAAGCGACCTTGGACGTCTTCTAGTCCAGGACTTTTCAACCTGTGGTACGCGTACCACTTGTGGTACATTAATGAGTGGCAGGTGGTACGCAGCCCTGCCTAGCCAAGTGTAGTGGGGGAGGGAAAGAGCAAGGACTTACAGTGAGAGAGTCCTCTGGAGCTGCAGAGGCCCGGAGGAGGGAGGGAGGGAGATGGAGAGTGGAAGGATTCTTATGTGCTTTTGTGACTTTGAAGTTCTGGGATTTGTGCAATGTGGGCTTTGTGTTCTTAAGGAGTGTTTGGCAATTTCTATTTGGCTGATGGCTGATGTCTCGTGTTAGCTTCTATTGCTCTGCTATTGTTAGCTGTAAGTTTTGCTGCAAGGGATTTTGAAGTATTTTTCTCCTGAATGGATTTTGCCTTTACTTATGAATGAAGCCATTTGGGGAGGCTGCCTTAGCCGGCAGCCAATACTTATTACATTTTTTTTTCTTCCTTACTTTCCTTTCTAGCCAGTAGCTAATTCTTAAAGAGGAATGTGCCTTTTTAAGCTAGTTCACTCAGCAGTTTGTCTTTTCTGTTTCTGGAGGCTTTTCCTTGTTTGATGAATATATGGAAGAGAAAAAATATGGGGGGGGGGGTTCAAATTCTTCCTTCAGAAGGAGGTGGGCATGAGAAAGAGGGAGGCAGGGAAGGAGGGAGGGAGGGAAGTCCTGCCTTAGCACTTGGCCACCAGCAGCCTTGCCATTGACTTTACTTGTCAAAAGGTTGCAAAAGGGGATCACATGACCCTGGGACACTGTGACCATCATAAATATGAATCAGTTGCCAAACATCCAAATATAAATCACATGACCCTGGGCATGCTGCAATGGTCATAAGTGTGAAAATGGTCATAAGTCATTTCAGTGCAATTGCAACTTTGAACAGGGTTTTTTTTTTTGGTCAAGTTTTTGACACCTTGCTAAGTGGTACTCGAATATTGCCATATCCTAAAAGTGGTACAATCGGTGAAAAGATTGAAAAGCCCTGTTCTAGTCTAACCCCCTGCTCAAGCAGGAGACCCTACATTTACCCTTTCAGACAAGTGGCTGTCCAGTCTCTTCTTGAAAATCTCCAGTGTTGGAGCAGCCACAGATTGTGGAGGCAAGTCGTTCCACTGATTAATTGCTTTGTCAGGAAATTTCTCCTTAGTTCTAGGTTGGTTCAAAATCTACAAATTACTGACACCAGAGAGTCAAAGAGTAGAGAGAAGGAAGGAAGCAAGCAAAGAAAATTTTTTGCTCTGTGTTGACAATGCTGACTGTGATGTTAGTGATGCTCAACAGCCCCCCCATATGTGAGGAGGGCCCCTCCCTCAGAAGAGAGGTTTCTGATCACACCCAAGGCTGCCCTGAGTGGATTGGGTTGGGGGCTCTGCCTTCCTTTCTCTCTTCCAGAGCACCCTCCCTGCCCTTGCCAGGAAGGCCCACAGGCATCCTATAGCATCTCAGTCATTCCTGGTTACTAGTCTGATGCCTTGACCACTACACCAGACTACCTCTGGTCATACCCATACAACCAGTGCTGGGATTCATCCAGTTTGTACCACTTCAGCAGAACCGGTAGCTAATTTTTTGTTGCCCAGGCCCAGAATGGACTCCCGGAAATGGCATCCACACAAAGAACCAGTTGTTCACATATTTGAATCCCACCACTGCATACAACCCACTTAACCTGCTCACTTCCCCAATGGCTGCATTCATAGGATCTCCTGCTTGAGCAGGGGGTTAGACTAGAAGACCTCCAGGGTCCCTTCCAACTCTGTTATTCTGTTATTCTCTCCACAGTGGCTGGGGAGACATGTGAAAGCTTTCACAGTTGTTCAAAAATGAATTTTATTGACTATTTGAATTGCTGGATTCCGGGAATCCTGGAAAAACTTTGCTTCTTTCTGCCTACTTGTCTTAGCTTAAGCTTTAGGGAGGGGGGTGGAGTGTTTTTTATCCCTCCCCCTTCTGTACATAAGGTGCTTTAAGCTATTCTATTTGAATTTATTGCTACGTTTAGAAAAACCATTTTAATCATATTGTTCAGTTTAAAACCTTTTTTCCCTCGTTCTGGGCATTTTTTTGTGCTGCTTGAAGTTAGTAACAAAGTATCTGCATTGAGAACTTTCACTGCCTTGCGTTTGGTGTGTATTCAGCTTGGCTCCACGCCCAGACATTCCTATCTGACCGCAAGAAGGTACTTTTTTTTTATTCTCCCTGCTTTTTTTTCTATTAGTCTAACTTGATTTTAAAGTGCTATCTCAAATATATGGACTGGCTCTTTCTTTTGGATTACAAATACAAGATTTACCTACAGTTTGGCTTTGGATTTATACTAGAAAAAACTTTAAAGATGATGCTCCAGAACTAACTACTAATTTTCAGCACAAGGAATAACAGAGGAAGAACACCAACTTTAAAGAGGCCTGCATGCAACATATACAATTTAAAGAGATGGAAGAATCCCATTCACAATCTATTTGGAAACGTATGTTAGGAAGAATTTACGAATTCAATGAACGAGTGAATGCTAGACTAGATGCTTTCATTATAAAACTTCAAAATGACTTCCAGACTTCAACTGACTACTCTACAACTCAAATAATAAGAGATGAAAAATAAAGCAATGTAGAAGAAAATATCTCTGAGAACTTTGATGATCAAAGACGGATTTCCATTAAAATATCTACAAAGTCAAAAGCAATGGGACCTGATTTGCAAATACGAGATTTGGAGAACTGTGATAATATGGATAATCAACGAGTAATTATTACATTGAATAAAAAGAACTATACAGCTCTGATAGTATTGGAAAAAAGAGAAAAGAAATATGATCAGACTGAATTGTTCAGGAATATACATAATCAAATATGGAGATTTGATGATTTAAAGGCTCTTTTATGGAAACCTGCTTGGCACAAAAAGAAAGCTAGAATTAGATTCAAAAATGAGAATTAAAAATTTATCTGAAGGGTTAAAAAGGCTTAAGATTTTGGTTTGAAATAATACTACTGAGATGAAAATTACTGATTTGATTATGGTCTGGAATGGTAATATGGAATTGGTAAACAAGAAGAATAGAATAAGAAATAGAATATAGATATGAAAAGAAGTAAGAAAATATTTTTTTTGGGAATGGATGGGATTTAAATTTTAGAGTAATAAGAAATAGAATATAGTTGGGAAGTATGAAAATATAATGGTAATAATATGTATATTTTAGAAATAATTATTGTTTCATGAGGGAAATTGAGAGATCTGAAATGTAACTTATTGTTTATTCAAGGCTAAATTGGAAAATGGTAATTGTAAATTAGTTAAATTCAAAAACAGGAGTTGGATTGATATTGGTGAAATATTACTGATATTTTTTTTACAATGATTGAACGCTATTTAGAAATGTATTAATTTGATTATGTTATAGCAATTGAGGGACTTTTAGAGATATGGATTGATTTATAAAATATATATTTGAAATAGAGTAGAATAGGAAATAGAATATAGTTGGGAAGTATTAAAATATAACAGTTGGAATAATATGTATATTTTAGAAATAATTATTGTTTTATGGGAAATTGGGAGACCCGAAATGCAAATTATTTGTTCATTTTAGGCCAAATTGGAAAATGGTAATTGTAAAATAGTTAAACTTAAAAACAGGATTTTGATTGATATAAGTGAAATATTATTGATATTCTCTTTACAATGATTGAATTCTATTTAGAAACGTATTAATTTGATTATGTCATAGCAATTGAGGGAAATAGAGAAGGAACTTTTAAGGAATTATTGAATTATATATGTTTGATTATGTTCTTTTTTTGATGATGATGATTGACCACCCTATCTCCACGTCGATTCTTAAGCACTCTGATGTAAAATTTAAAAAAACCAATAAAACTTTTTTTTTTTAAATGAATTCTAAAATATAAGTGCTTTCAACTAATACCAAAAGTCCTGTGGGCTTCTTCTGGGATTGGCTTAGCTAGATCTCCCAAATCAGTACCTTTCATTCGCAAGGAATTGTCAGTGAGTTTAAAGCAACACAAACTTGAAAACTCCTCGCAGCCATGGACTTGTTGAATAGCATAAAGTCAATGGCCAGGATGTTCTGCAAAATTGCCGTCCTGATCCTCATTCAGGAGAGGAGCAGATTTGAAGTTTGGCTTATACTTTTTACTACTAAACAAGCCAGTTTTCTAATATTGACGTAGACATGGGCTGCTAGGGCTGTTCAGCCAATTATAGAGCTAGCAAGCCCATAAACCATTTCTCTGTTTGATTGCCCTATAATAGGGTCTCCTGCTTGAGCAGGGGGTTAGACTAGAAGACCTCCAAGTTCCCTTCCAACTCTGTTATTCTGTTATTCTCTCCACAGTGGCTGGGCTAAACCAGCTTCCGGGTGGTTCTCGCAAGAAATCAAGTCACACCATCCACCACACTGCAGGCACTGCCACCATCTCAACTGCAGACCTAGCAGCACAATTGTTTTATTTAAACCAAGAAACATCAAATTTTAATGGCTCTCATTGTATCAATATGGAAAGACAACACAGAAAGTATCAAGGAAACTAAAACTTCTACCCAGTCTACAATTTTCTCTCTCTGTGCCAATGGTGCTATCCCATGCTGTCACTTTCCTGCCTCTTAGCCAACTCTCATGCTTAAAGTTACCAGTAATTATAAAATCAGCTCCAAATTAGGATTGATACATGGAAATCTCATTGAAAAGAAAATCCCAAACTCTTAACATTAGGCTGGGTTCAAGGATACTGAGTGCTTCCATGGAGATAAAGCACAGACAGCACTAGAGTTAAGTGTCATCAACCTAGAGTGGCACCAAACTCCATAACTTTGGGTGACCTTCCCTAGCAGCCTCTGGAGGCAAGAGACCCCATTGAAGGACAACAGAAGTCAGTTTCCTGGCTGTTGAACTATCTCCATCCAGCATGGCTTTCTGGACATGTCCCAACAGGAAGGACTAAGACCACTACAGAACACTGCCCCAAGGGATCTGTCTGTGACTTTTTCTAACGTGCTTTTCTCTAGCTACCCCTCCTTACGTGGAAGAAGTTCAGGGTCCCAAGAGCAGAAGCTCCTTCTCACTGCAATCATCACCCTCCCTGTCTCTGAGACCTCTTCTCCTATGTCTCCAGTGACTGCCTTTGATGTAAACATCAGACTGAAGCAACATGGAAGGGATCTTGCATCAGAAAAGGATAAATATGGTTATGCTTTTTGTGGCTCACATTACAGGACAGGGAGGAGCTGTGCTCTTGAATATATTTTCTCTCTTTTTCAGATGAATCTTGGTTTCTCTGTTTGAATCAGGAAAGGATATTCCACCCTGTCAGAGTGCTTTGAATTCTAATTCTTTTTTTAGAAAGAGGAAGGAGATTGATTCCACCCCATGAATTATGGACATCCTGCTTCTGCTTCTGCTTCTGCTTCTGATGCTGCTGGTGTCCCAGCCAATCTATGGGAAGCTGAGAATGAAGTGTCCACTGAATTTGGACCACCAGGATGGAGAAAAGCCATGGAGCTATTATAGGCCAGGAGATCTTCTCATTGGTATAGTCATCTCTGCATCAGAAATAACACCTGCAACATTACCTTTCAACATGGCTCCTTCTAGTCAGATTCGGCTGTAAGTCATGCGATGGAGTTTCACTCCCTCCATCTGCAGTTCTAACACTCTTCTTTTTTTCTTCTTGATTTACTTTCTCTCATATTGCAGGATCTGACAAATTTTTTGAATCCTTTTGATTAACACAGCCTCTCCCTTTTGCCTTATTTTCTGAGAGTAGAAACATGAGGCAAATGAAATCTGAAAGAACTCCACATTATTTTCCTCTCTCTGTTCAATCCTAAATTCATGACTGGAATACTGACTTTGGTTGAAAATAATGATTAAAATGGTTCTAATTTCCTCTTCCCAACCATTTCTCTATTTTTATAACTGATTGATATGCAATGTCTGATTTTTAAAGGAATAGAAGATGACTTTTAGAACAGCTTCTCTGGGTCACTTATCAAAAATCTCCTTCTTTTAATGGTGGTTCTTCTTTAATGACTGAATTATTCTGGGCTATGAACATATTAGTACTGCTAAAAATAATTGTATGTTTCTGATATGTTAAACCTTTTTGAGGACTATCCCCATCCTCAACACTAAAAATATTAAAGGGTGATGGGTGACTCTCATTTGCCTCTAGTTTTGGATCAATATTGGCTTATGTTTCAGCTACTTTGTAGAGAAAAAAGATGATTAAATGGAGAAAAAGTATTTTTGTTGTTGTTGATGATGCTAATATTAACATGATCATGGTTTTACACTAGTTTATCCTATGCACTGTTACTATGCATGATTTGCAATATTGAACTGGTGAATGAGAATCCCCAGCTCCTGCACAATCTCACACTTGGCTACAACATCCATCACAACTATTATAATACCCTCGGCACTTCAGATGCCTTGATGGACATATCTCTCTACTAGAGAAGCCAATGTTCCTAACTACGGCTGTGGAAGGAAGGAGATGCTTTTGGCTCTTGTTGATGGAGCTAGCAAAGAGAGCTCCATCCAGATGTCAACATTAGCAGGCACCTACAAAGTCACACAGGTTTGTGTTTGTCCTTCCCTTTCTGTAAAGTGAGTGGAGTGTTGGTGTGTAAGCAATAGATCCAACCGTGTCTTCTCTAGGTAATTCAAGATTATTTTGAATAATAATAATGTTCAGTCTATACTTTGAAAGGCACTTTACTCGCTTCCAAGAAATGGCACCAAGTTAATAATGCCCATCTCACCGCAAAAGCCTCTTTCTCCCAAGCAGCCCATCCCCTCTGTTTCCAAAAACCTTCGTGAAGTATAGGCACAGGGCTGCAGATCCCCCCTAAGGTTTTTTTGTAGGAGGACTGTGCCCACCACAACATCACTAGCATCATCTTGGATGATGAAAGGTTCCTCAGGATCAGGGTGTTTAAGAAATGGTTCTGCTGCAAATAATCTTTTCACCATGGCATTTGTAAGTGTTATAAATAAGGATTGGGATATACAGTCGGGAGGAAGACCTGCCTTTTCATGACATCATCCCAATTGCTTAGAGGCTTCTGCTGCACACTTGTGAAGGCGAGGAGAGGCTCTGTGTCCAATCAAAGGATCTTCTGTACTATAGGAATGTGCAGTACTGATGAAAACTCACATTTTTTACGTGTTCTTGGCCAAAATAATGATATCCTCAATCATGCACAAATCTCAGATTTTTAAACAGAGTCCTACGTGATTACCTTTTCTACTGATGATAAAACATATATGTATCATGAACCTTTAGGGGCCGCTAATATTAACCAACCATTTTATTAAAAATCTACAAATATGTTAAGCAACGTATCAACAATTTTTTGCCCTAAAATTCTCATGATCAAATTCATTATAAAAGGTTTGAAGAGCAATATGGCCTCTGGAGAGGATTTTCTACCAGCTGAAAAATTCAAGAAATATCCCGACTCGTGGGACCCCCATTGACAGATACATTGACACGTATAAATAATATCTGCCATACCCATTTGGGTCAAAGATGGCAATTGTAATTCCTATGTATAAAAAGGGACTAAAAAGGACCCTAGAAAATACAATTCTCTAACAGATATTGTGACTAAAATATATGCAAACTTCCATTTGAAAAGAATTGATAGTAGGTGGATGAAAAGTGCATTCCTTGTAGAAGGACCAGCAGTCTTTAGGCAGATGTGATCCACTCTTGACAATTCTTTTGTCTTGAATCATCTAACTATAAAAATATCAGTCAGAGGAAATAATGGTTTGCTGGCTTTATAGCATTTGACACAGTAAACGAAAGAAATATTATGGAATAAATTGACTGCCCTTAAAATGGTGCTCAGGATGTTGACCCTGCTCAAACTCCTTTCTACAAGCACTGACAGTGAGAACAATTAATCAGTGGAAAGGCTTGCCTCATGAAGTTGTGGGTGCTCCATTAATGGAGATTTTCAAAAAGAGGCTGGACATTCATTTTGTCTGGATTGGTATAGGATCTCTTGCTATGGGCAGGGGGTTGGATTAGAAAACCTCCATGGTCCATTCCATCCCATTTTTGTTCATTTGTTTGAGAGTGTGTTTGTGGCTCAATGGAGCCATGATAAGTAGGATTGATATGTACCAAAAGGTAAGACAAAGGTGTTGCCAATATGACATTTGGGTTGCATGTGCTGTTAAGAGGACTTGGCTCCTATTCTCATAATAATTATCTGATTGTGGATAAGTAAAAGTCAAAAGTTATGGTCTTTGGAAAATGACAGCATTGCCATATAGGGCTAATCGATGAGGAGGCAAGAGAGCAAGTGCACACCTTTCCTTACCTGGGGGAACTTTTCTCTGGGATTGGATCTGGGCTCCCTCAACATCAAAGGAGCTCATGAAGGCACAAGTGAATGCACTGTTAATTTTTTTTAAAAAAAAATCATAGGTATGCGGCTTCCTTAGACTGAATTATTAAATACAAAATACCAACATTACCATTATGCACTTATATTGAGCTGAACTTTGGGATTTAATTTATATCACCACTAGAACAAATCCGATCACATCATCCGAGAAGTATCTTTAGGGGGGTAAAAGGACTTCAGCTGTTTCCCTGAGAGTAGAATTGGGAATTTATACAATTTATAAAATTGGGGCATATAATTATTTTTTAAAAAATTAATTGTATGGAAAATAATAATAATAATAATAATAATAATAATAATAATAATAATAATAATAATAATAATAATAATAATAATAATAATAATAATAATAATAATAATAATAATAATAATAATAATAATAATAATAATAATAATCCAGGCATTAGATACACAGCTGGAATAGTGGACTGGACTCAAGCAGAACTAAAAGCAATGGATAGGAAGACCAGAAATATAATGACAATGAATCATGCCCTTCATTCACGCAGTGACACAGGCAGACTCTATCTACCAAGGCAAATTGGTGGGCATGGAATGCTGCAAGTACATCAGATGGCTGAAGATGAAAAAATGGCTGGGAAAGATATTCTTTGATGATTTAAATGCAACAATACTAAGATTTATATGACAAGAGAAAAAAGCACGAATTAAAGCTAAAATGCTACAAGAAGCCAAAAATAGTAGAGGATTTGGACTCCCGGATTGGAGACTTTATTATCCAGCAGCTATCTTACTATGGATCAAAGAATGGATAATGCTGAGAAATAAAAGGCTTCTCTACCTACCTAGAGGGGCACGACCTATAACTGGGTTGGCATGCCTTTCTGTGGTATGCCAAATATCCTGTTTCCACGGCCGTGTGTGCCTTACATCCATGTAGACAGGTAGCATTTACTTGAATGAACAGATCAAAGAAGAATACTTTATTCACAGAGATAATCAACAACTCACGATTAAGATGAAATATGTCTGGAACGCAATATTAATCTGGATCCATATCATTAGGTTGAAAGACAGTGATGTCCTCCTGTCCTGTATATAAATCACATGTTGAATGATTGCTGTGTCCGAGCCATGAGGCTGGATCCCAATGTGAAGAGAATCAAACAATGGCACAGAGCCAGGAAGTACAGTCATAAACCTTTGAACTCCTCCCACTGACTAGATAAACTGACTGCTGAAACTACATTACCCATAAGCCATTTCTTAAGGAAACAGCGTTTAACCCTATAAATGCTAAACATCCTAACATACAGTTCTTAGCTACTGGTTGGCCCAGAACACTCCCTGCTTGGAAATATAAATTTCCACTACTAACTAACTAAAATAAGCAAAACATAGCATCAACATGGAAATCACTGTTGGCTAACTAGAATAAGCAAAACATAACATTAAGGCATGCAATTTTCATTACTAACTGACTATTTAACTAAAATAGGCAAACATGGTATCAAGACATGTAAACATGCTTAACTGTAAGGTAAATACAAAACATGCACAATTATAACAGAGATAAACAAGGTGTTACATCAAACAATGCAATCATGAGGTAAACACAATATACATGGCTTGAGGCTTAATCTTCCAGTTCGGTCTTCTTTTGCAGCAGGACCAGGTCAGTGATTGGCCTGGTATAAAGCCTTTTCATGAGAGTCTTTGCGTCACAATCTGACTCACGTGGCTTCATGATCTGGACCTCAGCTTGGCGAACTAGTCCAGCAAACTAGGTGGGGCCCTACGCAAAAGTCTCATGGGCCAATAGTTCTGGTACGCATCCTTGTCCTTCAGCAAGACAAGGTCTCCTGTCTGTAGGAGAAACTGGAACCAAAGGGATTTCTGGGTCAAGAAAATTGAAACCCAAAAATTCTTAGGAACAAAGGCACCTGGATCCACAGGATTCACCGGAACGAAGGAAGCTGGGTCCATGGGGAACTCAGGAACAGCAGAAGCTGGGACCACAGGATACTCAGGAACCAAAGGAGCTGGATCTACTGGATACTCAGGAACCGAAGAAGCTGAAACCACAGGATTCTCAGGAACAGAAGAATCAGGATCCAAAAGATACTCTGGAACAAAGGAAGCTGAGATCACAGGATTCTCGGGAACAGAAGGAGCTGGATCCACTGGATACTCAGGAACCGAAGAAGCTGAAACCACAGGATTCTCAGGAACAGAAGAAGTTGGCGCCACAGGATTCACAGGAACAAAGGAATCAGGAACCAGAAGATACTCTGGAACAAAGGAAGCTGAGATCACAGGATTCTTGGGAACAGAAGAGACTGGAACCACTGGATCAGCGCTGATGATGGCTGCTTCTTCTTCCATGCAGATAGTGAGAACCTCGTGTGTCAACGTGGGTGTTTTTGTCACCATGGAGTCTATGATTGTGCGGGGTCTGCCAATCATGTGCTCCCACGTTTCTCCCATGTGAGATGCATGGGAAGGGTAATTTTTAGCCTTCAGGCCCTTGTCAATTATTGGCTTATGACAAATACCTTCAATAGTCTGTAAGTCCTTGCAGGCTTCTACAAAGTTAGTTCCTTGGATGCTAAGACAAGTGATCAGGATGATCAATACTATGCCCAATCTAATGGGTCTTCGTTTGGAGGGGCGTTTGAAGCGGGCTGGTTGTAGGAAACATTTAGAAGGTGGTTTCTCCGTCTCTTTGTCCACTGTGGACAAGCAGATGGTTTGGAACTCAGGACCTTTTAGCCAGATCAATTTTGTCAACTGTGCTGCAAAGGTGGATCATTTGACTTGGTCCACAAGGTTCTGTTCTGTTGGCACATGTTGCCATTGCTCAGGACTTGAGGATGTTTCAATCTTTTCTACTCTGTTGCCTACATAGACGTAGAAGTGTCTGCTTTGGTAGCAGATGTAGCTTGGCGTCACCTTGCTGTTTGTGTAGAAGGTGGTGGTTTGTAGCTCAAGACCTATCGTTTGTGTTGTCAGGATGGTGAATTTTACTGCTAATATGGTGCCACAGAGTTCTAACCTTGATACGTTGTGGCCTTGTTGTGTTGTTATTTTCACCTTTCCAATGACGAAAACGACATGAATGAAGCTCTCCCCACTGTAGACTCTCTCCCCACTGTAGACTGTGATGTATCCTATGGTTGCAATCACCTTCGTTGACACATCTGAGAAAGCGTACATTTCTTTCTTTTGTACGGTGGCGGGTGAGCTGGAGACATACATGTGTTGCACGTATATGCTTTGGAGACAACTTAGGAGTGTGCTCAACGACTCCCAGTCTCGTTTCTGTTCTGGCAGACGTGCTCCGTCCCAATGTGTGGTGCTCTGGGAGAACATGCGTAGCTGCAGAAAGTTTTTGTCCTCTATGGACAAGGCTAAGTCATTGTGACTTTTACTAGTCTGGAACACTGTTGCTTCCAAAACAGGTTTGGTTGTCACAAGCGTGGAGTGTTCTTGGCGTGGTTTTAAGTGAGGTGCTCTTCCATTACTAGGAATGGAGGTTGTTGAGTTATTCTCCTGGGTTGGAGTTTGCAGTTGGTCAACACAGACCGTTCCTGGGATAACCCATTCAGGTTCCATCTTAATGGCAGTTGGAGGACTTGTTGGGCCTCTGACCATGCCGTGGTAGGCAAAGGTGACAGGGGCGTCTATTCCCAATGGAGCCAAGAGTTCGGCTTCAGGATTTAGGAACCGTAAGGCAATTGGGGGGAGCTGGTCGATAAAGAACATTCCTGGGATGACCAATCCAGGATTTAGGGACCATGAACTCCCATCTACCGGCTGGATGCGGAGTCCAGTGACTTTCCTCCCCGCCGTGCTCTGTGGTACAGAGCACGTTGTGAAAGACGTTTCTTTGCTTGGGGGTCCACTAGGGAATGGTGGGTCGCTACACACTAATGTGCAGTTGACCTTGGCGGGTGCCTCTGGGTGATCTTTGGAGCCGTGCTGGGGCTCCTTGGCAGAAAGTGGAGTAGAAACTGCGTTTTGTAACTGATCAGAGTCGATGCGGGTGCTTGTCACTCTTGTGATGACACTTCCCTTTAGCTGTACAAGCTTTGGCTGTGTGTTCCATAGACTCACAGCATTCGCAGCAGACCTTATACTCTCTTAAATCTAACCTTCTTCTCCAGGATGTTGGAGGATCCAATGGTGCTATGCAGGGTTTGCCATCAGGTTGGGTTGGTACGGTGTTGAGGTCATCTGAAGCATGCTCAGTGGCTTCTTGTTGAACCTCAAAGAAATTGTTCCCAAGAGCAGGGAAACGTGGTACAGACGGCTGGCATTTTTCTTCAGAATACTTCTTGTTGGGGTTAATTTCCAGTGGCACGGATGAAGGACTTTGTGGTCTCGGCTTGAATTCCTCTGCCTCTATGTTGAGCTGAGGAGGCCTGACTTCTTGCGTGCTTATTTGTTGGGGGGGTTCTCATCGTTCAGATGATGCGTTGCCGGTTCCCTGGCCAGTTGGCACATTTGGTGATCGAGATTCTCTTTCGTGGTTGTGCGAGAAGGTGGCACGTTGGAGTGTTTCCTGAAGAGCTTTCGCTGTTGCCGCTTTATGTTCCACCTCTCGTTGTTTCTCCATAAGCTCAAGCTCATCTTGGGCAGCCTTTCGTTTGGCCTCTATTTGGGCTACTTCAGCCTTTAATTTGGCCTCCATTTGAGCTGCTTCCGTCTCTAGTTTGTCCTTCGTTTAAGGTGCTTCAGTCTCTATCTCTGCCAATTCTTTCTTTTTCCACTGCTCTGCTTCCAACACATGAAAGACTGCATTGGCTGCTTTAGCTTCGATGTCTGCTTCTTCGGCTCGAATGGCCAAGCTCTCTGCCCTTGAAATGCGGGATGTTCGGCTATGCTGAGAAGACGCTTTAGAATGACGGGAGACGCTTGAAATGGAAGGTTGTTCTGACACGCTGGAATACGCGCGGGATCGTGGTAGGACACTGTGAAAGGATGAAGCTTTTTTGGAGGTGTGAGAGGGTGTCCCACGGGGTCGGGCATGCGAATAATGGGAAACTTCAGACTCATACCAATCGAGGTTGATTGGTTGGACCAGCTTTCCTGGTCCAATAGGCCACTTTGCCATGACTAGGGAACACTCAGAGGTTTTCCTAGACAATTTGAATGAGTTTAGTGAACTTCATTCTTTGACCACTAGGGGTTGCTGTAGAGGCACCATTGGTGTACTCTCTGTGTGGGTAAATACAAGCTTGCTGTTTGCAAATCAGCCACCGGGGTACTGTCTGACAGTAGAGGCACCACTGGGGAGTGCTCTCTTGCGTGCGTGGGCGCTTCAACGAAGTTCACCCTTTGACCACTAGGGGTCACTGCTTGCGTGAGTGATTACTTCGGTGAAGTTCACTCTTTGACCACTAAGGGTCTCTCTATCTGGGTAGCCACTTCAGGGAAGTTCCTTCTTTGACCACTAGGGGTCGCTTCTTGCTTGAGTGATTGCTTCAGTGAAGTTCACCCTTTTACTACTAGGGATCACTGCTTGCATGAGTGATTATTTCAGGTGAAGTTCACTTTTAACCCTCTAGGGGGTGTTGCTTGCTTGAGTAGGTGCAAGCCTGCTCTCTCTGCTCCCCCATCCACATTCTTTCAATTGCGAAGAGAGGGGGAGAGCCAGCTTTGTTCTATCAGTTTCTAGATTAACCAAAGTGATTGTCTGTCCTTAGCAACCTGATCACCTTCCTTAGTTACACATTAGCCTTTTGCTGAGTTGTGAGGCTTGCAACAGCCGTTTGAAAGTTATGTGCAGAATTAAATACAAAGATTTCCTCTCTGTGGGAGAAAGCATTCCTTTAACACACACACCCATGTGCGCCTTACATCCGTGTAGACAGGTAGCATTTACTTGAATGAACAGATCAAAGAAGAATACTTTATTCACAGAGGTAATCAACAACTCACGATTAAGATGAAATACGTCTGGAACGCAATATTAATCTGGATCCATATCATTAGGTTGAAAGACAGTGATGTCCTCCTGTCCTGTATATAAATCACATGTTGAACAATTGCTGTGTCCGAGCCATGAGGCTGGATCCCAAAGTGAAGAGAATCAAACAATGGCACAGAGCCAGGAAGTACAGTCATAAACCTTTGAACTCCTCCCACTGACTAGATAAACTGACTGCTGAAACTACATTACCCATAAGCCATTTCTTAAGGAAACAGCGTTTAACCCTATAAATGCTAAACATCCTAACATACAGTTCTTAGCTACTGGTTGGTCCAGAACACCAAATACATAGATATTTTCAAAACCACACTATAAGGAATGCACTGCTTTCAGAATGGGAAAGAATAAAACAAAAACTTTATATTAAAATACCAGTTTGGCTCTCAACAATGGAAGCCTTTGCATATCCAAATTTAATTAACCCTGATAAACTTGTTACCTATAAAGACATTTTGGACAAGGATGGAAAACTTAAAGACAGGCAAGATTTACAACAACAAGGCATTAACTTAGCATGGTGGCCATACCTACAAATACAAACAAGATACAAGAAAGATTTAAAGACAATGGGATTTTATAATGAACAGATAGAATTTGACCAAATACTTTTGAAAACAGATGAAAATTTGATTAAGAAACTTTATAGATTTCTGCTAAGTTGGAAGATGGAAGAAGAACAAGTAAAAGAGACAATGATAGTTTGGGCAAAAAACTTTGGATATTCTATAGACTTAGAAGCTTGGCAAAAGCTATGGGATAGAAATATTAAACTGACTAAAGCAGCTTCATATAAAGAAAATTTATATAAAATGTTCTATAGATGGCACATGACACCAGTAAGGCTAGTGAAAATGTATAAAAATGTTTCGAATAACTGTTGGAAATATAAACAAAAGCCAGGCACTTATTACCATATCTGGTGGATATGTCCTAGCACAAAGAAATTCTGGTCTAAGATTCATAGATGGCTAGAAAAGATGACTAAAATACAGATAGAATTTAAGCCAGAACTGTTTCTGCTAGGAATACTAGGAACTAATTACGGGAAAAAGAATGAGTATTTAATATTACATATATTGACAGCTGCGAGAATAGCATTTACCCAATACTGGAAAAATGAAAATGTACCATCTGATGAGATTATAATTAGGAAAATTCTAGAATGTGCAGAAATGGACAGATTAACCTTAGAGATTAAGGAGAAAGAAGACTCAGTTTATTTTAAGACATGGGAAAACTTTTATCAATAGTTAGCAAAATGAGTTGGCGAGAAATGACTGTGAAAGATATTAAGATGCTTGATGTTTATTGATTAATTGACATGGTTTATAATTATTGTTATTTTTGTTGACTATAACTACTTATTGCTATATTAACTATTCCCACTGAACACCTGTATCCGGACAATAGTTTGTTTGTTAAAGCTTGGAATGTTATTGGGGTAATCCCATTTTGTACCTATCCCCACCCCAATCTTATCCTTGAACCCCATCCTGAATCCAACTACCTATACTGACCCCTCCCTTCCTTACCTGTATAAAATCAATAAAATATCTTTTAAAAAAAAGAAAGAAAGAAAAAGAAAAAATGGCTTTGGAAGAATATCTGAAGGACAATGATGAAGATGCACTGAAATTAGTATATCAGGAAGGCTTACTGACTACTGGAGAGACCAAACTGGCCTACAAGAAAGACCAAATGAAGAACAGAATAGAGGCATGGGAAGACAAAGCACTACATGGCCAGTACATTAAAAAAAATAACTGGGAAAGCAGATAATAACAAGACCTGGCAATGGCTAAGAGCAGGAAAATTGAAGAAAGAGACCGAGGGACTAATTCTGGCTGCACAAGACCAAGCCTTAAGGACAGATGCATACAAAGTCAAAATTGAGAAGACAGCAACAGACAGTAAGTGCTGCCTATGCAAAGAAACTGAAGAAACAGTGGGCCACCTGGTAAGCTGCTGCAAGAAGATCGCACAGACTGACTACAAGCGGGGGCATGACAAAGTAGCAACAATGGTGCATTGGAAGATCTGCAAGAAATATCATTTGCCTGTAAGCAAGAACTGGAGGGATCATAAAATAGAGAAAGTCTTAGAAAATGATAAAATTAAACTGCTCTGGGACTTCAGAATTCAAACAGACAAGCACCTGCAACATAACACCCCGGACTTAACAATTGTCGATAAGAAAGACAAAAAAGTCTGGATAGTGGACTTGGCAGTGCCTGGAGACAGCAGAACAGACGAGAAAGAACTGGAGAAGATAACAAAATACAAATACCTACAAATAGAAATAGAAAGACTGTGGCAAAGGCAAGCAAGGGAAGTACCAATGGGGGACTTTAAGTACCCTGACATCAACTGGGAGACAAACTCTGCACCAAGTGGAAGATCAAACAGATTCCTGACAAACCTAGCAGACAACTTTGTCTCCCAAAAAGTAAAGAAGGGAACTAGGGGATTAGCCATTTTGGATCTAATTCTCACTAACAGAGATGAAAGGATAGAAGGTGTTGAAGCCACAGGAACCTTGGAAGGAAGTGATCATGCAATATTGGAATTCAACATTATGGAAGCACAAGCAATAGAACACAGTCAAACTAGAGTCTTGGCCTTCAAGAGAGCTAATTTCAATAAACTTAGAGAGGGCTTGGGATGGATTCCATGGATGAGAATCCTCAAGGGGAAAACAACCCAAGAAGCTTGGGAAATTTCAAAAAGTGAGATAATAAAAGCCCAGTCTAGACTTCCGGTGGCGATGTCAAGGCGGTGCAGGGGAAAGAGGACAAGCTCCGTCCTCCAACTCTGATCTTTCCACATTTGGAGACCCTTCGGGGGCGCAGTGAGCCTGGAGGGCTATGCGTGAAAGGGGCAAAGCCTGGGGAGTAGCAAGGTGAGAGGCAAGCACCTGCTATGACGAAAGGAAACCCCCTAAATCCAGCATGGAAATATCTGCTATCTACTGATGGCGGATCTGAGGCTGTGACAAGCCACAGAAGATGCGGAAGCAAGATATACTTAATGGACTGTGTCAATGAGTGAGTCTAAAAATATCCTAAAATACCTTTAAAGCAATAGAAAAAAATTAAAAAGATTTACTTGTCAGTTAGTTGGTGTCGGAGGGAGCTCAGTTTACGAGGGAAACCTCAGGGCAAGCGGTGACTCAGCGGGGTGAGCTGTGAGTCAGCAAACTATAACAACCAGAAGATTAACAGGAGAGAGACAAAAAATAAAAACTTTGTAGTAATTGTCCTAGCGCAGGACGAAAGAGACGGGTGGAGAGTGAAGAAGAAGAGGCTGAGAGAAGGAGACGATAGAGGCGGTAGAGCCAGCAGGACGAGAGGATCGTAGGGAGAAGACCAGCAAGCGGACAGCTGGAACGGGGGAAAATGGCGATCTAGAAAGGACTGAGAAGGAGCGGCATGGAGCAGCACGCTGCAGAGCATTGGAAAAAGTGGGGCCGAGAGAGAAAGGAGAAGTAAGTTTGCAAGTGGAGAGGTCGTGAAATGGAGAGACGGAGACAGCAGAGGTGGTGAATCTAACAGGACGAGAGGATTGTAGCGAGCAAGTGGAGAAGATTCGGAAAGTGAAGGAGATGACGAGAGGATGCGAGACGGTGACGAAGGAGATAGAAATGGACAGACAGTGACTGATTTAAGAACGGAGAAGAAAATTAGCATCTCAGAGGGACTGTGTGTTATGTAAGAAAGAGGAGGGAAAGTTAAGAGAAAGTGAAGAGGATTGGAGAAAGTGAAGAGAAGTTTGGGGGGACAGTGAAAATAGATACAGATTGAGAAGGGGAGAGAAAGGAGGGAAAGAAAAAACGAAATAACGGGAAGTTGAGTAAAAGAGTTAAATTAAACAAGGGAGTGGTTAAACAAATAAAGAGATATTGAAGAATAGAAAACATCTGAGGAATAGGATAGCACCATGACAACACTGAGGACAGGAAAGAAGACAACATCTAGTCCAGCATTGACACCTGTATCCCCACCAGGTCAGAGAACATTGGAAGGAATGTTAGGGACAGAAAAACAGAGTATAATTTTGAACATGCAAACTATGCAGACAACATTATTGACTATTCAAGAAACGATGTTAAAAATGCAGGAGACAATTTCTAAAAATCACATAGAAATGAGATGAAACATGAACAAATTAGATAATAGGATAGAGATGATAAAAACAAACTATGGAGAAAAATGAAAAAAGAATACAGAAAGTAGAAGTAGGATTGGATAACATAGGGGAAAGAGTTGACATGGTAGATAAAAAATTGATGGTAACTAACAAAAAAATGGAAGAATCGATTATCCATTTGGAAATGGACCAAGCTGCATTTTATTTGAGATTTCAAAATGTGGTGGAAGAGAAGGAAGAAGATCTGGGTGGTATCATGGTAGAGTTGATAGCGGAGGCTTTACAAAGGGACAAGCAAGAGATTCTGTTAGAGATAGATGAGGTGTATAGAATCCACACGAACTATGCCAGACGCAATAGACTCCCACGGGAAGTCCACATAAGATTGACTAGAAAGAAAGTTAGAGATATAATATATAGAATCACAAGAGATAACCCAATGATCTACAAAGGCATAGAAATACAAACATTAAAACAAGTCCCAAGGAAAGTAAGGGAACAGAGAAGGGATTATAGATTTCTCAGTGCATATTTAATTAAAAGAAACATTCCATTCAGATGGTTAATCCCGGAGGGGATGTTGATATCTTGGCAGGAGAGAAAGATTAAGATTGATAGCTTAGACAGTGCACGAGAATTCTATGAGCAGTTGGAAGGGGTGGAAGAAGAAAGTGGAAGTAAAGAAGAACTAGAATCTGAAAGCCAGGAAGACCAACAGCAAGAGTTAAAGGAAATAGAACGAGAGGTAGAAAGTAAGAAACAAAGGGAACAAAGGAAAGAAAGAGGAACAGATTCGAGGACAAGAAAACTACATAAGTAGAACACACACGTAAAATAATGGAAAATGAAATTAGACTGATCTCAATTAATGTCAATGGACTGAACGCACCTGCTAAAAGAAAACAAATATTAACAAAATTACTAAAACAAGATGTAGATATAGTCTGTTTACAGGAGGTACATATAAAAGAACAGCATAGAAACTATTTGGAATTTCCAAAACTAGGAGCACTACACACAGCACTAGCACAACAAAAACAGAGAGGAATAGCTGTTTATATTAGGAAAGAAATTAAAGCCAATTTGAAGTACCAAGATACAGATGGAAGAGTATTAATAATAGAATTACAAATCGAACAGAAATCATGGCTATTGGTGATAATATATGCCCCAAACGAAAACCAAAAAGAATTCTATAATAAATTATATGAAAAACTTATAGAAATTGGACAAGAAAATATCTGCATGGTAGGAGACTATAATGCAGTAGTGGATCCAAAAAAGGATTATATTAGTAATATGAAAAATAAAAAGAAACAGAAAATACTACCAAAGACATTTTTTGAGATGGCACATGAATTTAACCTACTTGATCAATGGAGGAAATGGAACCCAAATAAAAAGGAATATACTTTTTTCTCAAATCCACATAAATCCTGGTCTCGCCTTGATATGGCATGGATGAACGGGGAGGTAGGACAAGATATAGATACAATAAGAGATAATGTCAAATACATGGGCTGACCATAACCCCCTGAAAATAGTCTGGAAAGGTCAGAAAAAAGTAAGGAGAAGGTGGACATTAAACTCTCACATTTTAAAGGAAAAAGAATTTATTGTACGGACTAGAAAAGAAATGGAATTATTTTTTAAAGAAAATACTAAACAACAAACATCATTACAAATTATATGGGACACGGCCAAGGCATATTTGAGAGGAATAGCGATAGCCTATACAGCAAAAAAGAATAAGGCGAAAAGGCAAACACAAAACACACTTCAGGAGGAGATCAAAGAACTCGAATCTAAATTACAAAGGGAGCCCCAAGATGAAATGATTAAGACAGAAATGGTTTTGGCTAAACATAAATTAAATATAATAGATCAAGAGGAAATGGTAAGGGAACTGAAAATAGTAAAACAATTTTTTTTTTTTTTTTATTAACAAAATAATTTTTATTGAATACAAAAAAAAAAAGATTAAAAAACATTGAACATAGTGTATCATCTTTGACATACATCTTTGTCTAAACATTCCTTATTATACACATACTTTATACATTTCAGATATTCTTCCTCTATTTACATCCCTTCTAATGACCTTCCTTCTTTTTTTTCCTTCCATTTGTAAAATTTATTCCAGCTTAAATAGTATTCTGTTTCCTCCTGATTTTTTAATTCTTTCGTCATCTTATCCAATTCTGCGCAATACAAAATTTTCCTTATTAACGCATCTCCACTAGGCACTTCATTTGTTTTCCAATTTTGGGCAAACAAAATTCTTGCCGCCGTTATTACATGAATAATTAAGTATATATCATCTTTGTTTATATTTTTTTCTAATATGCCAAGGAAGTAGCATCTCTGGTTTATATTGAGTTTTTTGACCCGTCATTTCTGTTATCCAATTCCAAACCCTCTGCCAATAAACCTGTACCTCTTTGCAAGCCCACCAAACATGAAAAAAAGTACCCTTTTCCCTTTTACACTTCCAACAAAGTGGTGAGTAGCCACTATACATTTTTGCGAGCCTAGCCGGTGGCAGGTGCCATCTAAAGAGCATCTTATAGAGATTTTCCTTGTAAGTTGTTGCCAATGTAATTTTGCAATTACGTTCCCAGATTTGCTGCCATTGGTCCATGTTTATAGCGTGCCCCAAATCTATTGCCCAGGTAACCATTGTTTCTTTAACTTGTTCTTCAAATAATTTATATTCTAACATATATTTATATATATTTTTGATTTGTTTTTTCTCCGGGTAATATTTTATCAAGCCCCGTATCTTGTCTATTAATTCCCCATTCTTTCTTGTCTTTCACGTATCTTGCTTGTATCTGAAGGTAAGACCACCATTCCAAAGCAATCCCCTGTTGTCTCAACTCTTGCCTTTGCTTTAGATATCCTTCCTCTGACAGGATATCTTTGTATATGATAACCCTATCTTGCCTATAAAGGTTGGGGTATATAACTGCTTCTAATGGTGAGAACCAGCCTGGGAGTTTTGTATAGTATTGACATTTAACTATATTCCAGCTTTTTATTAGTTCTTGCCGGACTTTATGCCTCAGGAAGTATTGATGGTTCCTACTTTTATCTGTCCATAGGTGGGCATGCCAGCCCTGCTGGAGATCGTACCCCTCTAATAGTAAACATCTTTTATTTTCCAACGTTATCCAGTCCCTGATCCATGTCAGGGCCGCCGCTTGATAGTATAACTCCCAATCCGGGAAGCCTAATCCCCCTCTCTCTTTGGCATCCTGTAGAGACTTTTGCTTTATCCTCGCCTTCCTTCCTTGCCACACAAAATCTAAAGTTAACTTATTCAACTCTTTAAAGAATTTTTTATCTAATTGGATTGGAATATTTTGGAATAGAAAGATAATTTTGGGTAAAATATTCATTTTCACCGCTGAGATTCTTCCTAGAAACGAAAGATGTAGATTTCTCCAGCGGTCTAGGTCAACTTTTATACGTTTAACTAATTTTCCGTAGTTATCCTCTCTAATTGATGAGCAACGTGCTGACATAACAATGCCCAAATATTTTATTTTAGTAACTACTTGTATTCCTAATTTTTCCCCAAGATTTTCTTTTTGCGTGTTAGTCATATTTTTTGCTATGATCTTTGTTTTATTTCTATTTATTTTCAAGCCTGCCACCTCTCCATATTCCTCCAATAGTTCAAAAAGCTTCTGACCTGATTGCACGGGATCTTCCAAAATAAATACTAGATAAAACAAAAAAAATTTGAACACGCAAACAAGCCTGGGAGATGGCTCGCTTATAAATTAAAAAAAGAGAAGGAAAAAAGATTCATCCAGGAATTACAAGACGAAAAAGGAGAGTTGCAATATAAAATAGATAAAAAGAAAGAAATTATTCAGAACTACTTTGAGTTATTATACAAAAAAGAGGAGATAGAAGTGGAAAATATAAAACAATATTTAAAGGTAAACGGCTTGCCAGAATTAAAAGAAGGACAGAGAGAAATATTGAATAAGGAAATAACAGCTAGGGAATTAAAAATCGCAGTGCAAAAACAAAAAAATAATAAAGCCCCGGGGCCAGATGGACTACCAGGGGAGGTGTATAAGACTTTTTATGAGGATTTCGAAATGGCTTTATTAGAAGTGTACAGTGATGTATTAGAAAAAGCTAAATTACCAGATTCATGGATAGAAGCCAACATATCCCTCATCTTAAAAGAAGGTACGGACCCCAAACAACTAAAAAACTATAGGCCAATCTCGTTGTTGAATGCGGATTATAAAATCTTCACCACCATAATGGCAGAAAGACTGAAATTAACATTAAATGATATAATACACTCAGATCAAAATGGTTTTTTACCCACAAGACAAATAAGGAATAATATGAGAATGGTGCTAAATGTCCTAGAATATTATGAAGCACACCCTGAAAAACAGGTGACATTAATTTTCTTAGATGCCCAGAAAGCATTTGACAATCTTAATTCGCAGTTTATGTTCCAACAGATCGAGGACATGAGATTTGGAGAGAAGTTCGAGAAAATGATAAAGGCAATATATAAAATACAAAAGGCTAGGGTGATAATTAATGGGGACAATACAGAGAAATTCAAAATAAACAAAGGAGTAAGACAGGGATGCCCAATGTCACCTCTACTTTTTATTTTGACTTTAGAAGTGTTATTAACCCAAATTAGAAATAATAAAGAGATAAAAGGATTACAGGTAAAGACAGAAGAATATAAGACACAGGCATTTGCGGACGACTTGGTGTTTTTTGTAGAGGAACCATTAGAGAGAGGAAATATTCTAATGAACGAAATAGAAAAATATGGAACAGTGGCAGGATTAAAAATCAATAGAGAAGACTAAAATGTTAGTTAAAAATTTAACTGAAAAACAAAAAAGGAAATTAGAAGAGGACTTGGGACTACAAATCGTAAAAAAGATTAAATACCTAGGAATTTGGCTTACTATAAGATGTTCTTCATTAAAAGAGGATAATTACAAAAAACTGACACTACAAATTAAAAAAGATCTAGAGGTCTGGGGGAAATTACAACTATCACTACTAGGAAGGATTTCAGTGATAAAAAGGAATATACCACCAAAACTATTATATCTATTTCAGACAGTCCCAATAAAAGTAGACAAAAAATTCTTTGCTGAATTAGACAAAATGATTAATACATTTATTTGGTTAGGTAAAAAAGCACGAATAAATATTAAGACATTACAAGACAGTAGAAGTAGAGGTGGCCTTGGGCTCCCAAAATGGGAAACCTACCATCAAGCAGCGGTGTTACTTTGGATTAGGGATTGGATATACCTAGATAATCAAAGGGTTTTAACAATAGAAGGACATGATTTAGAAGCCGGTTGGCACGCCTTTTTATGGGGAAAACATAAGAGCACACACACATACTTTTACCGACATCAGATAAGGGACGCGCTGATTTGGACGTGGGAAAGGGTCAAAAGGAAATACTACACGAAAATACCAAATTGGGTCTCTCCGATGGAGGCAGTGATTCATCCAAATACATTAGACAAAAAAAAGATGGAAAGATATGAAGAACTATTAGATAATCAAGGGAAGCTCAAATCAAGGGAAGAATTAAAAGAACAGGGAATAATTATAGATTGGTGTCCATTCTTACAGATTCAGTCAAAATATAGTAAGGACATGGCAGAATATGGAATAAACTGAGTACCACAACAACTGGACAAAATATTGATGGGTAGGGGAGAAAAATTCCTAACAAGAACTTATAAATATCTACTGGAGGTTGAATTGGAGGAAGAAATAGTAAAAGGGTCAATGATAGCATGGGCTCGAAATGTGGGTCGAACTATAGAATTAGAAGAATGGGAAAGAATTTGGAATAAAAACTGTAAATTGACACTATCAACTGCGTATAAGGAAAACCAATATAAAATGCTTCATAGATGGCATTTAGCACCAGCGAGATTGGCAAAGATGTATAAAAACATGAACCCAGACTGTTGGAAATGCAAAAACAAAGAGGGAACATTTTACCATATGTGGTGGCAATGTCCAAAGGCAAAGACCTACTGGGAACAGATAAGGGGGTGGATACAAGAGATAACCAAAGAACAAATTGAATTTAAACCGGAGCTATTTTTATTAGGTACAATCAATCCAAAGATAAAAAAACAACTTCGATACATCATTGTACATATAATAACAGCGGCACGCATTGCATACGCGCAATGTTGGAAATGTGAGAATGTACCACCAAATGACATGATCATTTATAAGATACTAGAATGCGCTGAAATGTACAAGCTTACTTTAGAAATAAAGGATAAGGAAGCAACAGAATATTACGAGATATGGAGAAAGTGCTATGTTTGGTTAGATCAAAGAACAAAAAAGTAGGAAAGCTATGTAACCAACTGTAAATAAATGTAAGAAATAGAGGACACAGTACTGTTAAGGAAGAAAAAAATGTATTTTGTTTTGTAAATTGTAAAGTGAAAAAGGAAAAATTAAAATTAAAAAAAAAAAAGCCCAGTCTAGCACAATACCAACAAAGAGGAAAAATAACAGCTCTCAAAAGAAACCAGCATGGTTGTATAAAGAACTCTCTCATAAATTGAAAGATAAAAAGGACAAGTATAGAAAGTGGAAAGAGGGACACATAACTAAGTCAGAATATCAACAAATAGCCCGAGCCTGCAAAGATGAAGTGAGGAAAGCTAAGGTTCATAATGAACTAAGCCTTGCTACCAAAGTCAAAAATAACAAAAAAAGAGCTTCTTTCAACATGTAAAAAACAAGAAAAAAGTGAAGGAAATGATTGGTCCATTAGTGGGTGAAAGTGGCAAGAAGGTGACAAGCAACAGGGAGAAAGCAGAATTATTTAATTCGTTTTTCACATCTGTCTTTACACAAAGGGAAAAAACAAACCAACCTATCAAAAATAGTGCCATAAAAATCAGAATAGAAACACAAGTTAAGATAGGCAAGAAAACAGTAAATGAGCACCTGTCCAGCTTAGATGAGTTTAAATCACCAGGACCAGATGGATTACACCCCAAGGTTGTCAAGGAACTGGCAGATGTGATCTCAGAACCACTGAACTATATTTTTCAAAGATCCTGGAGCACTGGGGAATTACCAGAGGACTGGAAAAGAGCTGATGTAGTTCCCATCTTCAAAAAAGGGGAAAAAATGGATCCAGGAAATTACAGACCTATCAACCTGACGTCAATACCTGGGAATATTCTGGAAAAGATAATCAAACAACGAATCAGCGAACACCTAGAGGCAAACAAAGTCATTACTAAAAGCCAACATGGGTTTGTCAAAAACAGATCATGCCAGACAAATCTTACTGCATTCTTTGACCAAGTGACAAAATTAGTGGACCAGAGGAATGCTGTGGATATAATTTAATTGGACTTCAGTAAGGCATTTGATAAAGTAGATCACAACCTACTACTCGATAAGATAGAAAAATGTGCGTTAGACAGCATCACCACTAGATAGATTCATAGCTGGCTGACAGGCCATACTCAGCGTGTGGTCCTCAATAGAACCACATCTACATGGAGGGAAGAGTGTAGTGGGGTGCCCCAGGGCTCTGTTCTGGGCCCAGTGCTCTTCAACATCTTCATCAATGATTTGGACGAGGGGATAGATGGGGAACTCATCAAATTTGCAGACGACACCAAGCTGGCAGGAATAGCCAACACTCCAGAAGACAGGTTTAAGATACAGGAGGATCTGGACAGACTTGAACACTGGGCACTATCTAACAAAATGAAATTCAATGATGGAAAAAGTAAGGTTCTACATTTAGGCAAGAAAAACCAAATGTACAGGTATAGTATAGGGCAGGGGTAGGCAACCTTGGCTCTTTTATGACTCGTGGACTTCAACTCCCAGAATTCCTGAGTCAGCCATGCTGGCTCAGGAATTCTGGGAGTTGAAGTCCACGAGTCATAAAAGAGCCAAGGTTGTCTACCCCTGGTATAGGGGGTACATTGCTCAATAGTAGTAACTGTGAGAGGGATCTCGGAGTCCTAGTGGACAATCATTTAAATATGAGCCAGCAGTGTGCTGCAGATGCCAAAAAAGCCAACACAGTGCTAGGCTGCATTAACAGAGGGATAGAATCAAGATCACATGAAATATTAATACCACTTTACAACGCCTTGGTAAGGCCACACTTGGAATACTGCATCCAGTTTTGGTCACCACGATGTAAAAAAGATGTCGACACTCTAGAAAGAGTACAGAGAAGAGCAACAAAGATGATTAGGGGACTGGAGGCTAAAACATATAAGGAACGGTTGCTGGAATTGGGTATGTCTAGTTTAATGAAGAGAAGGATGAGGGGGGACATGATAGCAGTCTTCCAATATCTCAGGGGCTGCCACAAAGAAGAGGGAGCCAAGCTATTTTCCAAAGCGCCTGAAGGCAGGACAAGAAGCAACGGATGGAAACTAATCAAGGAGAGAAGCAACCTAGAACTAAGGAGAAACTTCCTGACAGTTAGAACAATTAACCAGTGGAACAACCTGCCTCCAGAAGTGGTGAATGCCCCAACCCTGGAAGTTTTTAAGAAGAGATTGGACAGCCATTTGTCCGAAATGATATAGGGTTACCTGCCTGAGCAGGGGATTGGACTTGATGACCTCCAAGTTCCCTTCCAACTTTTTATTATTATTATTATTATTATTATTATTATTATTATTATTATTATTATTATTATTATTATTATTATTATTATTATTATTATTATTATTATATTATTATTATATTATATTATTATTATTATTATTATTATTATTTATTATATTATTAT
>JALGBA010001925.1:0-19838 GCA_023970755.1 Azemiops feae | reverse complement strand
GCCCAGGACATATCTTGCATTTGTTTGCAAAAATCCAATTAAGCATGAAAAGTCAAAATGTGAAACTGACCTCAAATTCGAAAAGTATACATATATTCAGGTTCCCCCCAGGTTGGCAAAGCCGAAAAACCATATTTCTTCAGGATGCGACCTCCCCCTGAGAAGTTAGCCCAGGATGTATCTTGCATTTGTTTGCAAAAATCCAATAAAGCATGAAAAGTCAAAATTTGAAATTGACTTCAAATTCGAAAAGTATACGTATATTCAGGTTCCCTCCCGGTTGGGGAAGCTGAAAAACCATATGTTATCCGGATGCGACCTCCCCCTGAGAAGTTAGCCCAGGATGTATCTTGCATTTGTTGGCAAAAATCCAATAAAGCATAAAAAATCAAAATGTGCAACTGACCTCAAATTCGAAAAGTATACATATATTCAGGTTCCCTCCTGGTTGGGGTAGCTGAAAAACCATATGTTATCCGGATGTGACCTCTCCCTGAGAAGTTAGCCTAGGAGGTATCTTGCATTTTTTGGCAAAAATCCAATAAAACATGAAAAGTCAAAATGTGAAACTGACCTCAAATTCGAAAAGTGTACATATATTTAGGTTCCCTCCAGGTTGTGGAAGCCGAACAACCATATGTTTTCCGGATGCGACCTCCCCCTGAGAAGTTAGCCCAGGATGTATCTTGCATTTGTTTGCAAAAATCCAATTAAGCATGAAAAGTCAAAACGTGCAACTGACCTCAAATTCGAAAAGTATACATATATTCAGGTTCCCCCCAGGTTGGGGAATCTGAAAAACCATATGTTATCCGGATGCAACCTCCCCAAGAAGTTAGCCCAGGATGTATCTTCCTTTTTTTTGCAAAAATCCAATTAAGCATGAAAAGTCAAAATGTGAAACTGACCTCAAATTCGAAAAGTATACATATATTCAGGTTCCCCCCAGGTTGGGGAAGCCGAAAAACCATATTTTTTCCGGATGCGACCTCCCCCTGAGAAGTTAGCCCAGGACATATCATGCATTTGTTGGCAAAAATCCAATTAAGCCTGAAAAGTCAAAATTTGAAATTGACTTCAAATTCGAAAAGTATACATATATTCAGGTTCCCTCTAGGTTGGGGGATATTTATATTACTATGTCTAATGCAATAGTTTTAAAATATATAAATTCATGTTTATTTACATAATATGTATGTGAAATAGAATAAGAGATATAATTTGATTGAGAAGCATAAATTGAAATTGGAATAATAGATAGAGGTGAGAAACAATTTATATTTTAGGAATGCTCGAATTGTATACCATAAGAGGGAACTTTTAAAGTAGTAGTTTAAATTGTATATGTATGACTGTATTTTTTGTTGTGTTCTATGGAGTGCCCCATCTCCACGATGTGTTATAAGCACTTGGCTGTAAAACAAACAAAAACTAATAAAACTTGTTATGATAACAGGTTGGGGAAGCTGAAAAACCATATGTTATCCGGATGCGACCTCCCCCTGAGAAGTTAGCCCATGATTAATCGTGCATTTGTTGGCAAAAATCCAATTCAGCATGAAAAGTCAAAATGTGCAACTGACCTCAAATTCGAAAAGTATACATATATTCAGGTTCCCTCCTGGTTGGGGAAGCTGAAAAACCATATGTTATCGGGATGCGACCTCCCCCTGAGAAGTTAGCCCAGGATGTATCTTGCATTTGTTTGCAAAAATCCAATTAAGCATGAAAAGTCAAAATGTGAAACTGACCTCAAATTCGAAAAGTATACCTATATTCATGTTCCCCCCAGGTTGGGGAAGCCGAAAAACCATATGTTTTCTGTCTGCGACCTCCCCCTGAGAAGTTAGCCCAGGATGTATCTTGCATTTGTTGGCAAAAATCCAATAAAGTATAAAAAGTCAAAATGTGCAACTGACCTCAAATTCGAAAAGTATACATATATTCAGGTTCCCTCCAGGTTGGGGAAGCTGAAAAACCATATGTTATCTGGATGCATACGGTATGGATAACGTCATCGCCTCTGAGCTATCCCAACGCTCGCCCTTCTCATCTGAGCAAAAGTCCTTTCTAAGCAGTATCATGGAACCAGAGTGCTCGGCAACCCCCCCCCCTCGGCCAGGTTTTAAACGACACGAGGGAGGGAGTAAAAACCTAGCACGGAGCGCCCTACACCAGCTCGGAAATCGGCCCGGTCAGACTCGAGAGGCGAGCCGTGAATAACGAGAGAGAGCATCCCCGCAGACTGGGTGCACGTGTAAACACGCTCCTCCTCCTCCTCCGAAGGCGCGAAGCCGCGCGTTGGGCGCTAAGAGCACGCAGCAGGAGAAGGAGCTGCAGCGACGTTCCCCATTCGGGACTCCGGCAAAGCGGAGGCCCCGCCAGGATTTCCCGTCGGGAAAAGCAAAGCGCGGAGGGCAAGGCGCCGAGCACACTCCCCCCCCCAGCCCCCAGGACGGCGGCGATCGAGGAACGAAGCGTCCGAAGCAAAGCGCCAAAGGAAAGGAGCAACATAGGGAGGAAGCACCTTCGTTCGCAATATACACTTCAGGATCATTTTCGGAGGCCGATCCACCGCTTCTGCCGTCTTCCGAGGGCCCCGACGCACGTTTCAGAAACGCGGAGTTAAAGGTAAGGTACACCTCTCGGTATAGATATAAATATATTTTGATTCGAAGTTTACTGTCTCCACCGAAACGCTCAGAAAGAAAACGCCTCCTTTTAGGCCCAACGATTTTTCACCTTTCCCCTCTATTTTTACCTATTTTGACCAGTTTTTAATCTGTTTTTAACCATTTAAACATTTATGAACAGTTTTAATTCGTGAGTATTTGTGGAATTTTATACACCACAGTCAGCTTTGTGATTTTGGGACAATAACCAGGAGATGGTAAGTATTTGTGGAATTTTATAGAGCACAGTCAGAGAGATTTCTTTTGACAAATCATCAGGAGACGGTGAGTTCTATTCAAACATTCGGCTCGACAGCCAGCAGCAGGACTTTGGGCCAGTAAGCAGGAGACAGTAACTTCTCTTGCAGTTGGAAAGGTAAGATCTCGTCTTGTAATATGCAGAACAGCCAGCTGAGTGGCTTTGGTCCCCAAACCAGGAGATGGTGACTTCTAGTGCTGCAATGTGCATGGTAAGTTTTATTCCTGCAATATGATTGACAGTCGGCTGAGTGACTTTGGACCAATAAGCAGGAGATGGTAACTACTACTTCATTTCGGAAGATAAGTTCTAGTCTTGTAATATGAAGAATGGCCAGCTGAGTGACTTTGAGCCACTAAGCAGGAGATTGTGAGTTTTCTCACACCTTAGACACAAAAGCCAGCAACATGAGTTTGAGCCAATATCCAGAAGTTCTAGTCTTGCTATACGTACAAGAGGTGGATTGATGGGCCCATAACCAGAAGTCAGTGACTTGTAGTCCTGCAATAGGCAAGGTAAGTTCTTCAATTTGCATGACAGCCGGCTGTGTGACTTTGGATCAATAACCAGGAGACCATTACTTCCATTCCAGCAATAGGTTTCGTGAGTTCTACTCCGGCAATACTCACGACAGCCAGCTGAGTGACTTTGGGCAAATCCCAAGGAGAAGATGAGTTCTACTCCTACAATTTGCACGATAGCCAGCTTTGCGCCAATAACCAAAAGATGGTAATTTCTATTCCTGCAATAGGCGTGAATTCTTCTACTGCAGTATACATGAGAGGTGGCTGAGTGACTTTGGACCAATCATCAGTTGATGGTGAGTTCTAGTCGTCCAATAGGTACCAAAGTCTGTCTTCCTTCCTTCCTTCCTTCCTTCCTTCCTTCCTTCCTTCCTTCCTTCCTTCCTCCCTCCCTCCCTCCCTCCCTCCCTCCCTCCGTTTCTTTTTCTCTTCCTCTCTCTCCTTTCTTCCTCCCTCTAGCAGAAGGCCATCTGAGTGACCTTAGGCCAATCCTTCTTTCAGCCCATGAAGGAGGCCCGAGGAAACCACTTCTGGAAAACGTTCCTAGAAAAGCACACGGAGTTCTTCTGATAGTCTCCGAGAACTGGAATGCGACTTAACGGGAGAGAAAAAGAGCAACGGATGATGGAGACGGGAGGGACCATCCTCAGCGCATCCCGTCCCGGCTAAGACCTCAGTGATGCTGGGCAGAGGCCCCCTCAGGCCCCCAGCCAGACCAATGTCCCTCGTTGCCTGATCCGAAGTCAACGACTGAAGTCAGAGCCCGGCCATTTCACTTGGTAGTTGCTGAATGAGCCACAAACACTCGGTGCTGCTCTGTATCATCCAAGAAGTGTAGAGTCCCCACAACCCATGAATCCGAACCGAACTCATCTGGGCGTGCGGTCTGGGAATTCTGGGAGTTGAAGTCCGCACATCTCAAGTCGCCAAGTTGGAGAAGCACCGATTTAGAGGCTCCCCGGCTCCAGATGGCTGTGGGCAGCTGACTTTCCCCGACAGAATCATCAAAAGAACCAAGAAATGGACCGTGAGCATCCAGGAGACCCACTGAACATACAGCAACCCCCGAGAGTTTCTCTGCCAGCCTGCCTGACATCTGGCACCGAACCCAGTTTCGCAGTGCCCTGACCAGTACACAGAACTCTACCTGGACTCGTCTCGATTTGATTCATAATTTATTCCTAATAAATGTCGCAAGACAAATCATGATACCCAGTGAGTCCTGAATCCCCTTCATTTTGACTGCCAGCTGCCCTCTGGGTGCATCTCAGAGCTTTGTGGTACCACTTCTCTATTTGAGCTTCCTCTTGCGTCCTCTGCCCCATGCCGGGTCTGGCTGCTCACTGTCAGCAATTTCATAGACGGTGATGCGCAGTTTGTCCAAGCCCCCCTTCTTCAGATTGGGGGGGTCCCTCTCCTTCCCTGCCTTGGCCCCCAGGGTGCCCTGCCGATTGCGCACCTCGCTCAGGAAGTGCTCCAGTTCGTGCTCCATGCAGGCCAACTGGTGGGCGTATGCCTGGAGGGCGGGGTTGGTACCCAGCGGGGTGGATCTAAACTCAGGCTGGGCCGGGACAAGGACCTGAGACTGGTAGCCACACGACTGGTCCCCGTCTTCTTCTGGACAAGACATTCGGACTTCCTGCATCAGAGAAGAAAAATCAGTTAACAATCAATTGTAATTTCTCAATGAATGAATGACCACTCAGTTTCATTAACTAATTAGTGAGCACTCATAATTGCTTCCTTAATGATCTGACTTGTTTGTGCAAACCCAACCATTGGGGGCCATTGAGTGTGGATTCTGTGACATCTCACAGAACAATAGAATTCTAGGGCTGGAAGGGACCGCAGAGGTCTTCTATCCAGCCCCCTGCTCAAGGCAGGAGATCCCATTCCGGACAAATGGTTGTCCAGAAAACTTCCAGAGTTGAAGCACCTACAACACTCTCTGTCTGCCTCTGTCTGCCTGTCTGTCTGTCAATACTGTCTGCTGACGAAGCTGGTAAAGCTTTGGCTACAGTTTGGAAGGGCGGCTGCAACGTGTATGCTGTGTGCTATGGATTCTCTACAAAAAGGGGCTCCACTTTAAGACCTCCCCCTAAAAAGGCACCCGGGCCCCTCGTGGCCGGATGAAAAGCAGATGATAAGCCTTGAGATGATCCAATTAATTTAAGGAAACTCCTCCAAAACATCGCTGTCAACTGCACCCCCCTAGCTCCCCATAGGACAGTTGAAGGCAGTTTTCCACTCGTCTCCCTCCTTTATTCTCACCCGGTAATACGCCTCTCTCAGGTCTAATTTAGTGAAGATGCTCCCCTTAGCCAGGTGGGTTAATAAGTCCTTTAGGAGGGGGAGGGGGTATTTGTTTTCCACTCAAAGCGTTGAGACCCTTATAGTCTATGCAGAGATGAAGAGACCCATCTTTTTTTTCTTTGAAAAACACGGGCTCCCACGGTAGATTTCATAATTGGATATTATTGCTTTGACATCTCTATCATCTATCCATCTTATATATGTGTCATCTGTTTATCTGTCTATGTGTCTGTCTATCATCTATATATGTGTCTGTCTTACCTATCTATCATCTATCTGTCTTATCTATCATCTGTCTATATCATCTATCTTATCTATCTCATCTATCCATCTTATATGTCATGTTTATATCTATCTACCTATCTATATCATCTCTATATCATCTTATCTCTCTTATCTATCCATCTATCATGTTTATCTGTCTGTCTATCAATCTATATATCATCTTACTGTCTATAGATCTATCTCTCTTATCTAGCTATCATCTATCCATCATCTGTCCCGTCATCCATCCATCCATCCATCTCTATCTATCTATCTATCTATCTATCTATCTATCTATCTATCTATCTATCTATCTATCTATCTATCTATCTATCTATCTATCTATCTATCTATCTATCTATCTATCTATCTATCATCTATCATCTATCTATATCATCCGTCTTATCTATCATTTATCCATCTATATATATCTTTCATCTGTTTATGTATCTGTGTATCTATCTGTGTCTGTCTATATCATCTATTATCTATATATCATCCATCATCTTTCTGTCTATCTGTCTTATCTATCATGTCTGTCTATCTATCTATCTATCTATCTATCTATCTATCTATCTATCTATCTATCTATCTATCTATCTATCTATCTATCTATCCATCTATCCATCCATCCATCCATCCACCCATCCATCCATCTATATATATCATCTGTTTGTCTGTCTATCATCTATATGTGTCTGTCTATCAATCGTCTATCATCTCTGTCATCTACATCCATCTTATCTATCTCTGTGTATCTATATCTATCTAGTTATCTATGTCTCTGTCTATCATCTATATATGTGTCTGTCTACTATCTATCATCTGTCTTATCTATCATCTATCCGTCTATATATCTATCATCTGTCTATATCCTGTCTTATCTATCCATCTTATATGTCATCTGTTTATCTATACAGTATCTACCTACCTACCTACCTATCTATCTATCTATCTATCTATCTATCTATCTATCTATCTATCTATCTATCTATCTATCTATCTATCTATCTATCTATCTATCCATCTATCCATCCATCCATCCATCCACCCATCCATCCATCCATATATATCATCTGTTTGTCTGTCTATCATCTATATGTGTCTGTCTATCAATCGTCTATCATCTCTGTCATCTACATCCATCTTATCTATCTCTGTGTATCTATATCTATCTAGTTATCTATGTCTCTGTCTATCATCTATATATGTGTCTGTCTACTATCTATCATCTGTCTTATCTATCATCTATCCGTCTATATATCTATCATCTGTCTATATCCTGTCTTATCTATCCATCTTATATGTCATCTGTTTATCTATACAGTATCTACCTACCTATCTATCTATCTATCTATCTATCTATCTATCTATCTATCTATCTATCTATCTATCTATCTATCTATCTATCTATCCATCATCTTTCTGTCTCTGTCTTATCTATCATCTATCCATCATGTTTATCTGTCTGTCTGTCTCTCTGTCTGTATCATCTCTCATCTATCCTTTAGCTATATATCATGTCATCTGTTTATATTGTCTATATATATATATGTGTCTGTCTATCATCTGTCTTATCTATCTATCCATCATGTTTATCTATCTATCTATCTATCTATCTATCTATCTATCTATCTATCTATCTATCTATCTATCTATCTATCTATCTATCTATCTATCTATCTATCTATCTATCTATCTATCTATCTATCTATCTATCTATCTATCTATCTGTCATTGGTTTATCAGTCTCTGTCTATCTATGTAAATCACCTGTCTTATCTATTATCTATATATCATGTCATCTGTTTATCTATATCTATCTGTCTATCTATCTGTCTGTCTATCATCTATATCTGTCATCTATCTATATCATCCATCTTTCTTATCTATCTATCTATCTATCTATCTATCTATCTATCTATCTATCTATCTATCTATCTATCTATCTGTGTCTGTCTCTCTGTCTATATATCTGTCTGTCTGTCTATCAATCTATCAATCTGTCTATCATCTTTCTGTCTATATCATCTGTCTTATCTATCAATCATCTATCCATCTGTTTAACTGTCTATCATCTATCCATAGATCTATATATCATCTATCATCTGTTTATCTGTCTATCTGTCTATATATCTCTATCATCTGTCTATATCATCTGTCTTATCTATCATCTATCCATCATCTGTCCTCTATCTGTCTATATATCTATCTATATACAGTATCTATATACAGTGGGGCAAAAAAGTATTTAGTCAGCCACCAATTGTGCAAGTTCTCCCACTTAAAAAGATGAGAGAGGCCTGTAATTGTCATCATAGACTATGAGAGACAAAATGAGAAAACAAATCCAGACAATCACATTGTCTGATTTGGAAAGAATTTATTTGCAAATTATGGTGGAAAATAAGTATTTGGTCAATATCAAACGTTCATCTCAATACTTTGTTATATATCCTTTGTTGGCAATGACAGAGGTCAAACGTTTTCTGTAAGTCTTCACAAGGTTGGCACACACTGTTGCTGGTATGTTGGCCCATTCCTCCATGCACATCTCCTCTAGACCAATGATGTTTTGGGGCTGTCGCTGGGCAACACGGACTTTCAACTCCCTCCAAAGGTTTTCTATGGGGTTGAGATCTGGAGACTGGCTAGGCCACTCCAGGACCTTGAAATGCTTCTTACGAAGCCACTCCTTCGTTGCCCGGGCGGTGTGTTTGGGATCATTGTCATGCTGAAAGACCCAGCCACGTTTCATCTTCAATGCCCTTGCTGATGGAAGGAGGTTTGCACCCAAAATCTCACGATACATGGCCCCATTCATTCTTTCCTGTACACGGATCAGTTGTCCTGGTCCCTTTGCAGAGAAACAGCCCCAAAGCATGATGTTGCCACCATGCTTCACAGTAGGTATGGTGTTCTTTGGATGCAACTCAGCATTCTCTCTCCTCCAAACACGACGAGTTGTGTTTCTACCAAACAGTTCTACTTTGGTTTCATCTGACCATATGACATTCTCCCAATCCTCTTCTGGATCATCCAAATGCTCTCTAGCAAACTTCAGACGGGCCCGGACATGTACTGGCTTAAGCAGGGGGACACGTCTGGCACTGCAGGATCTGAGTCCCTGGCGGCGTAGTGTGTTACTGATGGTAGCCTTTGTTACGTTGGTCCCAGCTCTCTGCAGGTCATTCACTAGGTCCCCCCGTGTGGTTCTGGGATTTTTGCTCACCGTTCTTGTGATCATTTTGACCCCACGGGTTGAGATCTTGCGTGGAGCCCCAGATCGAGGGAGATTATCAATGGTCTTGTATGTCTTCCATTTTCTAATTATTGCTCCCACAGTTGATTTCTTCACACCAAGCTGCTTGCCTATTGCAGATTCAGTCTTCCCAGCCTGGTGCAGGTCTACAATTTTGTTTCTGGTGTCCTTCGACAGCTCTTTGGTCTTCACCATAGTGGAGTTTGGAGTGTGACTGTTTGAGGTTGTGGACAGGTGTCTTTTATATGATAACAAGTTCAAACAGGTGCCATTAATACAGGTAATGAGTGGAGGACAGAGGAGCCTCTTAAAGAAGAAGTTACAGGTCTGTGAGAGCCAGAAATCTTGCTTGTTTGTAGGTGACCAAATACTTATTTTCCACCATAATTTGCAAATAAATTCTTTCCAAATCAGACAATGTGATTGTCTGGATTTGTTTTCTCATTTTGTCTCTCATAGTTGAGGTCTACCTATGATGACAATTACAGGCCTCTCTCATCTTTTTAAGTGGGAGAACTTGCACAATTGGTGGCTGACTAAATACTTTTTTGCCCCACTGTATATCATCTGTCTGTCTGTCTATCTATCTATCTATCTATCTATCTATCTATCTATCTATCTATCTATCTATCTATCTATCTATCTATCTATCTATCTATCTATCTATCTATCTATCTATCTATCTATCTATCTATCTATCTATCTAAATATCTAAATATCTAAATATCTAAAGAAATATATCTAAATATCTATCTATATCATCTATGTCATCTATCTGTCATTTGTTTATCTGTCTATCTAAATCACCTGTCTTATCTACTATCTATATATCATCTGTCATCTGTTTCTCTCTTTCTCTATCTATCTAGCTATATGTCTCTCGTATGTTTATCTACCATCTGTCTGTCTGTGTCTATCTGTCTGTCTATCATCTATATATTTGTGTGTCTATCATCTATATCATTTATGTCTTATCCTCTATCCATCTATCTATATATCTTTCAACTGTTTATGTATCTCTATCTATCATCTATCTATATCATCTATCTGTTATGTATCATCTATGTATATATCAACTGTCATCTGTTTATCTGTCTATATCTTTCTATATCATCTATCTATCATCTATCCATCTAGCTATATATCATGTTTCTATCTGTTTATCTATCTACTGTCTGTCTGTCTGTCTGTCTGTCTGTCTATGTTTCTGTCTATCATCTATATCTGTTTCTGTCTCTGAATCATCTATATCATCTAATCTATCATCTATATCATCCATCTTATCTATCATCTATCCATCTATATGTCTATATTTGTCTATCTGTCTATATCATCTATTATCTATATATATCATCCATCATTTTTCTATATCATCAGTCTTATCTATCTATCTATCCATCATCCGTTTATCTATCATCTATCTATCTATCTGTCTGTCTGTCTGTCTGTCTGTCTGTCTGTCTGTCTACCTATATCATCTATTATATATCATCTGTGAACTGTTTAGCTAGCTATATCTATCATCTCTTATCTATCTATCATCTATAGCTATATATCATCTGTCTTCTGTCATCTGTTTATCTATCTATATTATCTATTATCTATCTTATATATCATCCGTCATCTTTCTGTCTATATCATCTCAATCTATCTATCTATCTATCTATCTATCTATCTATCTATCTATCTATCTATCTATCTATCTATCTATCTATCTATCTATCTATCTATCTATCTATCTATCTATCTATCCATCTATCTAGCTACAGATAGGATAGGATAGGATAGGATAGGATAGGATAGGATAGAATAGAATAGAATAGAATAGAATAGAATAGAATAGAATAGAATAGAATAGAATAGAATAGAATAGAATAGAATAGAGCTGGAAGGGACCTTGGAGGTCTTCCAATCCAGCCCCCTGCTCAAGCAGGAGAACCTATATCATCTCAGACAGGTGGATGTCCAGTCTCTTCTTTAAAATCTCCAGTGATGGAGTGCCCACGATTTCTGGGGGTAAGCTGTTCCACTGGTTAATTGTCCTCACTGTCAGGAAATTTCTCCTTAGTTCCAGGTTGCTTCTCTCTTTGGTCAGTTTCCAACCATTGTTTCTCGTCCTTCCATCTGGTGCTTTGGTGAACAACCTGGCCCCCTCTGCCTTGTGGCAGCCCCTCAAGTACTGGAACACTGCTATCATGTCTCCCCTATTTCTTCTTTTCCTTAGACTAGCCAGGCCCAAATCCCGTAGCCGTTCTTCGTATGTTTTAGTCTCCAGGCCCCTGATCATCTTAGTTGTTCTTTGATTTTTTTCCAAACTCTCAACATCTTTTTTGTGATATGGTGACCAAAATTGGCTGCAGTATTCTAGGTGTGGTCTTACTAGGGCTTTATAAAGCGTTAATAGTACTTCTCGTGATCTTGATTCTATGCCTCTGTTTATACAACCCAGGATTTTGTTAGCTTTTTTGGTTGCTGCTGCACACTGCTGGCTCATAATCAAGTGATCTTCCACTAGGACTCCGACGTCTCACAGTCACTGTTTTTGAGCCAGGTCTCGCCCAATCTGTATTTGTTCCTTTGGTTTTTCCTGCCTAAATGTAAGATTTCGCTTTTCTCTACATTGGAACTCATTTTGTTGGATAGGGCCCATTGTTCAAGTTGGTCAAGATCTTTTTGGATCCTGTGTTTGTCTTCTGGGGTGTTGGCTACTCCTGGTAGTTTGGTGTCATCTGCGAATTTGATGAGTTCCCCTTCAATTCCCTCAGCTAAGTCATTGATGAAGATATTGAAGAGTCCTGGGCCTAAGATGGAATCTTGTGGTATCCCACTGCTTACTTCTCTCCATGTGGATGTAGTGCCATTGATGACTACTCGTTGAGTACGGTTTGTTAGCCAGTTACAGATCCATCTGGTAGTGATGTTGTCTATCCCACCTTTTCTTAGTTTATTAAGGAGTAGGTTGTGGTCTACCTTGTCAAATACCTTACTGAAGTCCAAGTATACTATCCACTGAGTTTCGCTGGTCTATTAGTTTAGTCACTTTATCGAAGAACGAGATGAGATTGGTTTGGCATGATCTATTTTTGACAAACCTGTGCTGGCTACTAGTTATGACTTTGTTTGCTTCTAGTTGTTCGCAGATCTGTTTTTTGATAATCTTTTCTAGATTTTCCCAGGTATTGATGTTAAACTGATTGGTCTGTAGTTTCCTGGGTCCAGTTTTTTTCCTTTCTTGAAGATGGGGACCACATCAGCTCTTTTCCAATCCTCTCTTACTTCCCTGGTGCTCCAGGATTTATGGAGGATGTGATGCAACAGTTTAGAGATAACCTCTGCCAGCTCTTTCAGAACTCTGGGATGTAGCCTGTCGGGTCCCGGTGATTTATATTCATCGAGATTGGATAGGTGCTCCCTTACCATTTTCTTGCTTATTTTAATTTTTGTTTCTGGTATGTCTTTTGCAGTGGTTTTTTTGATGTGTTGGGCTGTAGTATCTTTTTGTGTGAAGACTAACACAAAGTATGAGTTAAGCAGCTCTGCTTTCTCTCTGTTGCCTGTAATTTCTTTGCCACCTTCTCCCTTTAGCGGGCCTACAGTTTCCTTGATTTTTTTTTTCTTGTTAATATGTTGGAAGAAGCTTTTTTTATTGTCCTTGATTTCTGTTGCTAGCCTTTGTTCGTTCTGAGCCTTTGCTTTCCTGATTTCGTCTTTGCATGCTCTGGCTGTCTCCTGGTAATTGGTGTTAGTTATGTGCCCCTCTTTCCATTTTTTGTATTTGTCATTTTTGCCTTTTAGTTGGTTAGTGAGTTCTTTGTGCAGCCATGCTGGTTTCTTCTTGGATTTCTTGTTTTTTTTCCTCAGTGGTATTGTGCTGGTTTGGGCTTTTGTGATCACATTTTTCAGGGTTTCCCATGCTTCCTGGGTTGTTTTTCCCTTTAAGATTTCCATCCATGGGATTTTTCCTAGGTTCTCTCTTAGTTTGTTAAAGTCGGCTCTTTTGAGGTTTGGGACCTTGGTTGGATTGTTTTCTATTGCTGGTGTTTGCATTATATTACATTCTAGTATGACGTGGTCACTTTCGCCCAGGGTTCCGGTAATTTTGATTCCCTCTATCACTTCTTCTCTGTTTGTAAGGATTAAGTCCAGTATAGCTTTGCGTCTAGTTCCCTCCTCTACCTTTTGAGTGACAAAGTTGTCGGCTAGGTTGATTAGGAATCTATTTGATCTCCCGCCCACTGTCTCCCAGTTGATATCTGGGTAGTCTCCCATTACTACTGTGGTGTGCTTCCTGCATGCATTTCTTAGTTGGCTGGCAAAGAGTTCGTCTATTTCATCTGGTTGGTTGGGTGGTCTGTAATAAACACCTACGGCAATATCACTTGTGTTATCTTTTATATTGACCCATATACTTTCTGGAGAGATTTTGTCTTGGGTCATGTGCATTTCTGCAGATATGTAGTGTTCTCTTACGTACAGTGCAACTCCCCCTCCTCTTTTTATAGCCCTGTTTCTTTTGAACAATTTGTATCCATCCATCTGTCCATTCCATTCTTGGGTTTTGTCCCACCAGGTTTCTGTTATGCCAACTATGTCATACCCTCCCTTGCGAACTATTGCTTCTAGTTTGCCCTGTTTGTTCCCCAAGCTTTGAGCGTTTGTGTATAAGCATTTAAGATTTTTATGCCTGTCCATGGGGGTGTTTCCTGTGTTTCCTGGTTGTTTTTTCATCTCTGCTTACCTCATTGTTGGGTTTGCTTTCTTGAGATTTGTGATTGGTTTTGGGTTCTAGAGTTTCTAGAGATTGGTCGCCCTCCCCCCTCAGTTTTAGTTTAAAGCCTTACTGATGAGTTGGGCCAGTCTTTTTCCAAGTACATTTTTGCCTATTTTCATGAGGTGTAGCCCATCCCTTGCCAATAGTCCTTCGTGTAGGAAGTGCAGTCCATGATCCAGGAAACCAAAGTTTTCTTGGCAACACCAACCTTTTAGCCAATGGTTTATTTTTAAGATTCTTTTTCCCTCAATGGGTGTTGGCCTTTCGTTGGGAGTACTGATGAGAACACTACTTGTGCTCCTAGCTTCTTGACTTCATTGCCTACATGTTTGTAGTCCCTCACTATTGTACTCAGGTTGTTGGTTGTGTCGTTCGTCCCAATGTGGAGGAGGAGGAAGGGGTAGTAGTCTGTGGGCCTAATTATTTTGGTTAGTTTCACAGCCACATCTTTGATTTTTGCTCCAGGGAGGCAACATACCTCCCTGGATTGTATGTCTGGTCCGCAAATGGATGGTTCTGTTCCTTTGAGGATGGAGTCTCCTATTACCAACAATTTCCTTTCTCTTTTTGGGGGGGCTGCATTCTGGGGTGCTTTTCTGTATGCCTCAGGTGTGTTGGTTGATGTGGCTTTTTTGGGGATGTTTGGAGTGAGTTTTTTAGGGTTATTTGAGGTAACCTTTTAAGGGATATTTGAAGTTGTCTTTTTGTTAGGTGTCTGCATGTCTTCTTTGATGGGGGGTTGTGGGTCTGTGTGTTTCCGTCTAAGGGGGTGAATCGATTGGTCAGTTCTAATGGGCCTGTTTCTGGTTGAGTAGGACTGGGCAGAAGGGGTTTGTTTGTTGCATACTGTTTTTTTCGTTGGGAGTTGTGTTTCCTTCTATGTGTGACATACCTCCATTTGTCTTCCTCCAAGGGTTTGTCGGTGGGGTCAAGTCCTCTGGGAGTTATTTGCTCGTTATTAGGTTCCGTTTTGGTGGAGCTGTCTTTCCTACGTTGGGGTTTGGCAACAGTTGCCTCTAAGTTCCTGACCTTTTCTAGTAGTAGTTCACATAATTTGCATCTGATGCAGATGTAATTGGGGTGTTCTTTGGGCATCAGTGCATACATGGAGCATGTGTTGCATACCACGATGCCTGTTCCATGTTTGATAGGCTCTGTCGTGCTGCCTTGCCGCCGCCTGTAGGCCTCTGGTCCACCGTTGCCTCTCCGCCACCGCCTGCAGGCCTCCTAATTTGCCACTGCTGCCTCGCCTCCACCTGCAGGCCACCCGGTCTGCAAGAAGAAGAACGCCGCCTGCGGGCCTTGGTTTGCCGCTGCTGTCTTTCCGCCGCCTATAGGCCTCCCGGCACACCGCCACTGCTTCTCCACCGCCTGCGGGTCACACCAGGTTGCCGCCACTGCTTCTCCGGCACCTGCGGGCCTCCCAGGTCGCCTTTGCTGTCTCTCCGCCGCCTGTAGGCCTCCCGGGTCATCGTTGCCATCGCCACCACCTGCGGGCCTCCCGGCTCACCTCCGCTGCTTCTCTGCTGCCTGCGGGCCTCCTGGGTCGCCACTGCCGCCGCCCATTGCCTCTGCTGCCCCCAGCACGCTAAATAAAGTGCTCCAGCAGCACTCATATCCAGTGCCTGTAGTCAGCCACATTTTGGCATTACTACAGGGAGGTCGCATCTTCGCCAAATTAGATTTGGCCCAAGCCTATCAGCAGCTGCCAGTGGACGACGCCACGGCAGAAGCCCAAACGATAGTTACCCACAGGGGAGCTTTCAGGGTACGGCGCCTATAGTTTGGGGTTAGTGTAGCCCCGGGCATTTTTCAGAGCGTAATGGAGCGCACGCTCCGAAACATCCCAGGTGTTTGCCCGTACTTCGATGATGTCCTCATAACGGGGGAATCAGTTGAAATTCTAACAGAGAGGCTCAGAGCCGTCCTTCAGCGTTTCCGCAAAGCGGGGCTGAAGTTAAAGCAGGAGAAATGTAAAATTGGGGTAACCTCAACAGAATTCCTCGGTTTCCGTATAGATGCCGCAGGCATTCACCCTGCTGAATCCAAGCTCAAAGCAATTCAGCAGGCACCCAGTCCCAAGAAAAGGGGAACTTCAGGCCTTTTGGGGGCTCCTTAACTTTTACCACGCATTCCTTCCCCACAAGGCCGCAGTGGCAGAGCCGTTACACCGGCTCTTGGACAAGAAGGCTCAGTGGAAGTCCACGAGTGAAGTTTTTCAGCAGTCAAATCACTGCTGTCATCAAATTCAGTATTAACCCATTTTAATGAACAGCTGCCAATCAGCATTGCGTGTGACGCATCCCCGTATGGGATCGGAGCTGTGTTAAGCCACCTTAAGGCTGACGGGACACAAGTTCCCATAGCCTACTACTCTAGGACATTGTCTTCAGCAGAATGCAATTATGCCCAGATCGATAGGGAGGCCTTGGCCATCATAGCGGGCATAAAAAAGTTCCATGACTATCTGTACGGTCACCCATTCACGGTCTTTACAGACCACAAGCCACTTCTGGGTTTGTTCACTACGAACAAGCAGACACCCGAGATTATTTCTCCTAGGATGTTGAGGTGGTCAATATTTCTGTCCGCTTATAGTTATTGTCTAGTTTACAAACTGGGCAAAGAAATGGGCCACGCAGACGGCCTTAGCAGATTGTCCTTACTGCAATTAGAGCCAGACCCCACTCCAGCTAACCGCATCCTGGCTCACCAGGATCTGCCAGAGTCTCCCCTTAACGCAGGGGACGTGGCTGCCGAAACAGCTTCAGACAACATGATGAGTCGCGTGTTAAACTGGGTGCTTACAGGATGGTTGGAAACATGTCCGGGGCTTAACTTTCAGAGTTTTTGGAGAAGGAAGAGCGAGTTATCCGCTCATAAGGGTTGCATTTTATGGGGCAGTCGGGTCATAGTCCCGACCTCACTGAGGGCTAGAATCCTTGAATCTTGCATGAGGAACATCCGGGAATAGTCCGGATGAAGGCGCTTGCGCGAAGCTACATTTGGTGGCCTGGGCTCGATATTTGCCAGCAGTCAAGGCCAGAAATGCCAAATGCCCCGGTCCACAGATGGGAAACCGCACAAGCCCCGTGGTCTAGGATCCATATTGATTTTGCAGGGCCCTTTCAGGGGCAACTCTTCCTCATTGTGGTGGACAGTCACTCCAAATGGTTAGAGGTCGCACCTGTCCCCACTATGACTACTGCCAGGACCATCCAGGTTCTGCGAAGCATCTTTGCAATGCATGGGCTCCCCGATGTCTTAGTTTCAGACAATGGGGCTCAATTTACTTAGGCAGAGTTTCAGTCCTTTTTAAGGGTGAATATGATTAGGCATGCTACCTCGGCTCCTTTCCACCCGGCCTCTAACGGCCAAGCGGAACGCATGGTCAGAACGACCAAGGAATCCTTGAAGAGGATAGTAACTGGAAACTGGCACCATAGGTTGGCAGATTTCTTACTCTGCCAATGCACAACTCCCTGCACTTCAACAGGCAGAAGCCCAGCAGAATTGAGGTGGGGACGGTGCTTGATCACAAAGCTGGATCGCCTACATCCAGACAGGGTCGCTTCACAAGCACCACAGCCAAAGGCTTCCAGGCACTTGCAAGTTGGCGACCCGGTGTGGGTGCGGAACTATGGGCAAGGGGCACTGTGGGTGGTAGCTGTGGTTGGCAAGGTGTCAGGGCCACTCTCAAATGAAGTGGTCCTGGAAGATGGTCGCATGCTTCGCAGGCACATCGACCAACTGCGACGGAGGCTAGCAACTCAGCTGCTAGCTCATGACTCTGTTCAGGGGGAGCACGATTGCGATCGTGCATCTGAGTCTCCCAGCGAGGGCGAGACTTTTCGGTTGCCGAATGGGGTTTTTACAAATGGTGAGGCTGCTCCTAACTCAGGCACTTTGACTAACGGACATTGCCGGCAAACGGCTCCACATGTCGACCCTGTGGGCTCTACCCCACCGCTGGACACTGGCTCAAGTCTACCAGGACAGACCAGCCACAGAGAATCGGCTCTACCCGTGACGGACGGGACACACAGCCCCGGTCTACCCAGCCTGGCAGGCGAGCTTGTAGACCGGGAGCTAGCTGCAGCTCCGAGACGTTCGGAGCGAGCACGAGGGCCACCGAAGTACTTAAATGATTATGTACAATTTCTGTCATTGTGAATGTAGAATGCTTATATGCCATTTTGCCATTGGAACATTTGAAATGCTTATGAACAAATTTTGTGAGTGTGAATTATCCAGGGGGAAGGGGTGTAATGAGTTGAATTCTGAGAACTGTGATACTGAGAACTGAAAAAATGGTTAACAGGCCAGATGGCCAAAAGCCAGACTTCCTGTCTGCAGACTACTTATTATGCATTTGAGCGGGAGAATGCTGTGTTTCTATTGGCTGCCGCCTTTAGGCTGAATGTATAAATAGGGGTGGAGCAACGGTTGGTTAGGCTCCTGTTTAAACTAAATAAAGAGTGTTTCATTTACACCTGCTGCCTCTTCAATGTCGCATCGAACAGCAAACATAACAATATCATCTGTCATCTGTTTATCTGTCTGTCTGTCTATCTATCTATCTATCTATCTATCTATCTATCTATCTATCTATCTATCTATCTATCTATCTATCATCTTACTGTCTATAGATCCATCTCTCTTATCTAGCTATCATCTATCCATCATCTGTCCCGTCATCCATCCATCCATCCATCCATCCATCCATCCATCCATCCATCCATCCATCCCTATCTATCTATCTATCTATCTATCTATCTATCTATCTATCTATCTATCTATCTATCTATCTATCTATCTATCTATCTATCTATCTATCTATCTATCTATCTATCTATCTATCTATCTATCTATCTATCTATCTATCTATCTATCTATCATGTCTATCTATGTATTTCTGTGTCTATCATCTATATATGTGTGTGTCTCTATCATCTATCATCTATCTCTATCATCTATACTATCTGTGTCTGTATCTATATCTATCTATCTATCTATCTATCTATCTATCTATCTATCTATCTATCTATCTATCTATCTATCTATCTATCTATATCATATATCTGTCTATATCATCTGTTACCTATCATCTATATATCATGTCATCTGTTTCTCTGTCTGTCTGTCTGTCTGTCTGTCTGTCTCTCTCTCTATCTCTCTCTCTATCTCTCTCTCTCTCTCTCTCTCTCTCTCTCTCTCTATCTATCTATCTATCTATCTATCTATGTATATCATATATCTGTCTATATCATCTGTTACCTATCATCTATATATCATGTCATCTGTTTCTCTGTCTGTCTGTCTGTCTGTCTGTCTGTCTGTCTGTCTGTCTGTCTGTCTGTCTGTCTGTCTATCTATCTATCTATCTATCTATCTATCTATCTATCTATCTATCTATCTATCTATCTATCTATCTATCATCCATCCGTCTATCTATCTATATCATCTATCCGTTATTTATCATCTATCTATATATAGATAGAAAGAGTGCAGAGAAGGGCAACAAAGATGATTAGGGGACTGGAGGCTAAAGCATATCAGGAACGGCTGCTGGAATTGTGTATGTCTAGTTTAATGAAAAGAAGGACTAGGGGTGACATGATAGCAGTATTCCAATATCTCAGGGGTTGCCACAAAGAAGAGGGAGTCAAGCTATTCTCCAAGGTGCCTGAGGGCAGGACAAGAAGTAACGGATGGAAACTAGTCAAGGAGAGAAGCAACCTGGAACTGAGGAGAAACTTCCTGACAGTTAGAA